>JARTUT010002374.1:0-35142 GCA_030674115.1 Micraspis discolor
CCGTTGAAAAAATATGGTTTACTTTTGGATGCTTCTAGCAGTTTATGAAGAGATCTGTTGTTTGACCCTTGATCACAAATTAAAACATTTATTACTAGACTTGTAATTTCGGAGTTTTCGCCGAATCCGTTGTCTATTGAAACAATTTGAACTGACATTTTCCAACTGCATTTGAACGGTTTGAAGAAATCAACGATGTTAAAGTATGCGAAGAAAAATGGCGTTCTGTAAGCTGAATTATAAGAAGAAAAATAAAGCTGTCTAATATGTTTCCGTGGTCATACATAACCGTCCGTAAATTACGTGGTGCGGTAACGTTGACACCGCACGTTATCTCAAACTGAAGACGCATGCGCTGTTCCGTAAATAACATGCAACGCTAATACCGCCCGACGTTATTTCATCTTCCATATCTCTCTAATCTTTGACATCCCGTATCTTGGTATAGAAGCCGTTTCGGATTCACGTTTTCCTGAACTGTTTTCCTTAAAATAAGCTAAAAAATCTTCCTTTGTCGTTCGACGACGTTATTCTGAAACACCTAGAGAATACAACGTTCGTAGATTAGGTTTCTATCGCCGGTCACAGTCAGTAAAATATCTGATATGGCCGAAATATATTGATCACAATTTTCATGTTGGGAGATTATGAAATTTCTTCCGAGAAGTAACAGAATGCCGTCCTTTCCAGAATGTCATTATAAGCAGTAATACTGGTGTGAAAACAGCCGAGTAAGATAGCCGAGTTTTGTACAGAATTTTTCGTACGCCACTGGAATATTGGCCGGATGCGATGCAAAAAATTTTGATTCGCCGAGATAATTTGGGATTTTTCTATTATCACGTTGGAATCTGGATACGGTACGTTCTCTATACGATGGCCCATGATAAATCCATCACCAGCACTCATTCCACAGCACCCCGGGTCGAATATGCCGAATGACGAGTTTTCAATAAAAATATTCTTATCTGGCAAACTAGACATAGGATTGATGTAAAATTTGACAATAGCGTCCAGGAAAATGAACAGATATTAACTTCATATGCCACTTTTACTTGCAACCCCAGGGGTCAGTAGGTAGTCGGCTCTACTTTTAAAAATTCATAAAAATCAACCATACATCAGAATGCCATCAAACTGCTGCAGAATCATCTACATTTCGACGAAAAAATAATTCAGTAGTTATCTCTGACTTGCAACCTTGGGGGCTAAAATAACGGCTTAATGATTATTCAAGCAGATACGAATATCTCGAGAACTAGACATAGAATCGACACGAAATTTGGTATTTATTCTTCCCTCTTAATACAGAGAATAACTCTATGACTCACTTCACTTGCACCCCTGGGGCTAGCCGAGTTCCAGCCGAGTTTTCTTTAGTAATTCATACCTGGGAAACTAGACATAGGATTGAGGTCAAATTCTCACAATAACATTGAGAAGCATCAACTCACAATTTCTGCATATGCCTCATTCACTTGCACCCAGGAGGTCAGTAGGTACTCGGCCTACTTTTAAAAATTCATAAAAAATCAACCATACATCAGAATGCCATCAAACTGCTGCAGAATCATCTACATTTCGACGAAAAATAATTCAGTAGTTATCTCTGACTTGCAACCCTTTGGGGGCTTAAATAACGGCTTAATGATTATTCAAGCAGATACGAATATCTCGAGAACTAGACATAGAATCGACACGAAATTTGGTATTTATTCTTCCCTCTCAATACAGAGAATAACTCCATGACTCACTTCCACTTGCACTCCTTGGGGGCTAGCCGAGTTCCAGCCGAGTTTTCTGTGAGTAATTCATACCTGGGAAACTAGACATAGGATTGAGGTCAAATTTCACAATAACATTAAGAAGCATCAACTCACAATTTCTGCATATGCCTCATTCACTTGCACCTTCAGGCCAGTAGGTACTGGCTTAATTTTTAAAATTCATAAAAATCAACCATACATCAGAATGCCACCAAAGTCCTGCAGAATCATCTACATGTCGACAAAAAAATAATGCAGTAGTCATCTCTGACTTGCAACCCCTTGGGGGGCTAAAATAACGGCTTAATGATTATTCAAGCAGATACGAATATCTCGAGAACTAGACATAGAATCGACACGAAATTTGGTATTTATGAATTATTTTTTCGTCGAAATGTAGATGATTCTGCAGCAGTTTGATGGCGTTCTGATGTATGGTTGATTTTTTTATGAATTTTTAAAAGTAGGCTGAGTACCTACTGATCTCTGGGTGCAAGTGAATGGGGCATATGCAGAAATTGTGAGTTGATGTTTTCTTAATGTTATTGTGAAATTTGACCTCAATCCTATGTCTAGTTTCCCAGGTATGAATTACTCACAGAAAACTCGGCTGAACTCGGCTAGCCCTTCACTTCAGGGGGTGCAAGTGGAAGTGAGTCATAGAGTTATTTTCTGTATCAAGAGAGAAGAATAAATACCAAATTTCGTGTCGATTCTATGTCTAGTTCTCGAGATATTCGTATCTGCTTGAATAATCATTAAGCCGTTATTTAAGCCCCCAAGGGGTTAAAAAGTCAGAGATGACTACTGCATTATATTTTTTTGTCGACATGTAGATGATTCTGCAGGACTTTGTGGCATTCTGATGTATGGTTGATTTTTCATGAATTTTTAAAATTAAGCTGAGTACTACTGACTACTCTGGGGGTGCAAGTGAATGAGGCATATGCAGAAATTGTGAGTTGATGCTTCTTAATGTTATTGTGAAATTTGACCTCAATCCTATGTCTAGTTTCCAGGTATGAATTACTAAAAGAAAACTCGGCTGAACTCGGCTAGCTATTTCAGGGGGTGCAAGTGAAAGAGAGTCATAGAGTTATTCTCTGTATTAAGAGGGAAGAATAAATATCAAATTTCGTGTCGATTCTATGTCTAGTTCTCGAGATATTCGTATCTGCTTGAATAATCATTAAGCCGTTATTTAAGCCCCCAAGGGTGTGTAAGTCAGAGATGACTACTGCATTATTTTTTTGTCGACATGTAGATGATTCTGCAGGACTTTGGTGGCATTCTGATGTATGGTTGATTTTCATGAATTTTTAAAAATTAAGCCGAGTACTCTACTGATACTTCTGGGGGTGCAAGTGAATGAGGCATATGCAGAAATTGTGAGTTGATGCTTCTTGATGTTATTGTGAAATTTGACCTCAATCCTATGTCTAGTTTCCCAGGTATGAATTACTCACAGAAAACTCGGCTGAACTCGGCTAGATTTCAGGGGTGCAAGTGGAAGTGAGTCATAGAGTTATTCTCTGTATTGAGAGAGAAGAATAAATACCAAATTTCGTGTCGATTCTATGTCTAGTTCTCAAGATATTCGTATCTGCTTGAATAATCATTAAGCCGTTATTTTAGCCCTCAAGGGGTTGCAAGTCAGAGATAACTACTGAATTATTTTTTCGTCGAAATGTAGATGATTCTGCAGCAGTTTGATGGCATTCTGAAGTATGGTTGATTTTTTATGAATTTTTAAAAGTAGGCCGAGTACTCTACTGACTTCCTGGGGGTGCAAGTGAATGGGGCATATGCAGAAAACGTGAGTTGATGCTTCTTAATGTTATTGTGAAATTTGACCTCAATCCTATGTCTAGTTTCCCAGGTATGAATTACTAAAAGAAAACTCGGCTGAACTCGGCTAGCTATTTCAGGGGTGCAAGTGAAAGTGAGTCATAGAGTTATTCTCTGTATTAAGAGGGAAGAATAAATACCAAATTTCGTGTCGATTCTATGTCTAGTTCTCGAGATATTCGTATCTGCTTGAATAATCATTAAGCCGTTATTTAAGCCCCCAAGGGGTTGCAAGTCAAAGATGACTACTGCATTATTTTTTTGTCGACATGTAGATGATTCTGCAGGACTTTGGTGGCATTCTGATGTATGGTTGATTTTTTATGAATTTTTAAAAATTAAGCCGAGTACTACTGACTTCTGGGGGTGCAAGTGAATGAGGCATATGCAGAAATTGTGAGTTGATGCTTCTTAATGTTATTGTGAAATTTGACTTCAATCCTATGTCTAGTTTCCCAGGTATGAATTACTCACAGAAAACTCGGCTGAACTCGGCTAGTTATTTCAGGGTGCAAGTGGAAGTGAGACATAAGAGTTATTCTCTGTATTAAGAGAGAAGAATAAATACCAAATTTCGTGTCGATTCAATGTCTAGTTCTCGAGATATTCGTATCTGCTTGAATAATCATTAAGCTGTTATTTTAGCCCCCAAGGGGTTGCAAGTCAGAGATAACTACTGAATTATTTTTTCGTCGAAATGTAGATGATTCTGCAGCAGTTTGATGGCATTCTGATGTATGGTTGATTTTTATGAATTTTTAAAAGTAGGCCGAGTACCTACTGACTTCCTGGGGGTGCAAGTGAATGGGGCATATGCAGAAATTGTGAGTTGATGCTTCTTAATGTTATTGTGAAATTTGACCTCAATCCTATGTCTAGTTTCCTAGGTATGAATTACTCACAGAAAACTCGGCTGAACTCTAGCTATTATTTCAGGGGTGCAAGTGGAAGTGAGTCATAGAGTTATTCTCTGTATTAAGAGAGAAGAATAAATACCAAATTTCGTGTCGATTCTATGTATAGTTCTCGAGATATTCGTATCTGCTAGAATTATCATTAAGCCGGTATTTTAGCCCCCAAGGGGTTGCAAGTCAGAGATAACTACTGAATTATTTTTTCGTCGAAATGTAGATGATTCTGCAGCAGTTTGATGGCATTCTGATGTATGGTTGATTTTTATGAATTTTTAAAAGTAGGCCGAGTATCTACTGACTTCTGGGGGTGCAAGTGAATGGGGCATATGCAGAAATTGTGAGGTGATGCTTCTTAATGTTATTGTGAAATTTGACCTCAATCCTATGTCTAGTTTCCCAGGTATAAATTACTAAAAGAAAACTCGGCTGAACTCGGCTAATATTTCAGGGGTGCAAGTGGAAGTGAGTCATAGAGTTATTCTCTGTATTAAGAGGGAAGAATAAATACCAAATTTCGTGTCGATTCTATGTCTAGTTCTCGAGATATTCGTATCTGCTTGAATAATCATTAAGCCGTTATTTAAGCCCCCCAAGGGGTTGCAAGTCAGAGATGACTACTGCATTATTTTTTTGTCGACATGTAGATGATTCTGCAGGACTTTGGTGGCATTCTGATGTATGGTTGATTTTTTATTAATTTTTAAAAATTAAGCCGAGTATCTACTGAGCTTCTGGGGTGCAAGTGAATGAGGCATATGCAGAAATTGTGAGTTGATGCTTTTAATGTTATTGTGAAATTTGACCTCAATCCTATGTCTAGTTTCCCAGGTATGAATTACTCACAGAAAACTCGGCTGAACTCAGCTACATTTCAGGGGTGCAAGTGGAAGTGAGTCATAGAGTTATTCTCTGTATTAAGAGAGAAGAATAAATACCAAATTTCGTGTCGATTCTATGTCTAGTTCTCGAGATATTCGTATCTGCTTGAATAATCATTAAGCCGTTATTTTAGCCCCCCAAGGGGTTGCAAGTCAGAGATAACTACTGAATTATTTTTTCGTCGAAATGTAGATGATTCTGCAGCAGTTTGATGGCATTCTGACGTATGGTTGATTATTTATGAATTTTTAAAAGTAGGCCGAGTACCTACTGACTGACTTCTGGGGGTGCAAGTGAATGGGGCATATGCAGAAATTGTGAGTTGATGCTTCTCAATGTTATTGTGAAATTTGACCTCAATCCTATGTCTAGTTTCCCAGGTATGAATTACTCACAGAAAACTCGGCTGGAACTCAGCTAGTTCATTTCAGGGGTGCAAGTGGAAGTGAGTTATGGAGTTATTCTCTGTATTAAGAGGGAAAAATAAATACCAAATTTCGTGTCGATTCTATGTCTAGTTCTCGAGATATTCGTATCTGCTTGAATAATCATTAAGCCGTTATTTTAGCCCCCAAGGGGTTGCAAGTCAGAGATGACTACTGCATTATTTTTTTGTCGACATGTAGATGATTCTGCAGGACTTTGGTGGCATTCTGATGTATGGTTGATTTTTATGAATTTTAAAAATTAAGCTGAGTACCTACTGACTTCTGGGGGTGCAAGTGAATGAGGCATATGCAGAAATTGTGAGTTGATGCTTCTTAATGTTATTGTGAAATTTGACCTCAATCCTATGTCTAGTTTCCCAGGTATGAATTACTCACAGAAAACTCGGCTGAACTCGGCTATACATTTCAGGGGTGCAAGTGGAGGTGAGTCATAGAGTTATTCTCTGTATTAGAGAGAAGAATAAATACCAAATTTCGTGTCGATTCTATGTCTAGTTCTCGAGATATTCGTATCTGCTTGAATAATCATTAAGCTGTTATTTTAGCTCTCAAGGGGTTGCAAGTCAGAGATAACTACTGAATTATTTTTTCGTCGAAATGTAGATGATTCTGCAGCAGTTTGATGTCATTCTGATGTATGGTTGATTTTTATGAATTTTTAAATGTAGGCCGACTACCTTCTGACCCCCTGGGGGTGCAAGTAAAAGTGGCATATGAAGTTAATATCTGTTCATTTTCCTGGACGCAATTGTCAAATTTTACATCAATCCTATGTCTAGTTTGCCAGATAAGAATATTTTTATTGAAAACTCGTTCGTCATTCGGCATATTCGTCCCGGGGTGCTGTGGAATGAGTGCTGGTGATGGATTTATCATGGGCCATCGTATAGAGAACGTACCGTATCCAGATTCCAACGTGAAAATAGAAAAATCCCAAATTATCTCGGCGAATCAAATTTTTGCATCGCTATCCGGCCAATATTCCAGTGGCGTACGAAAAATTCTGTACAAAACTCGGCTATCTTACTCGGCTGTTTTCACACCAGTAGCAGTAATTACGGTTTTAAACTAATAATAACAGTAGTCCCTTTCATTTCCGCTTGCAACAGTATCGTAGGTAAAGCAGGTAACATTTCATTGGAACAATATGCGATAATATTTCTTAAAACAATTCCCTGAAATTTGTCAGTGTATATAATTATTTTTATAAAAGGTCTGGATATTGGTACAGTGGGCTTGTTGATAATGAAATCATTTATCCTGAATTCATTAAAAAATTTAATGAAGCTAGGGTCAACACAAAATTTATTTCCACAATCGTTTACCTGAAATGTTATTGAAACGAAGACCTATCGAAAACATTTTATGCTCATTAGTTCTGCCTACTAAATATTTAACATCATAAATGGAATCAAGAAGGTGCATACAAATAATGAAAATTAAACAAATATTACTAATTACAGGAAATAATTTTATAGCATGGTAGGTTATTTCATAGCAGGTACTATTCTTAGTCTGATTGTTGTCTTATAGTTTTGCAACTCATCTAAAGTAACGAAATGCTCACAGAGGAAAAACGGAATAAAATAATAGAAAAATCTAAAGAAAATACTGTTTTAAGTTTGTAGGATGAATATCTAGCTTTAAGAAAATTATGAAGTGATTTTGGCGTAATGAAAAATGTTTTTCTGGATATATTCTTCAAATAATAAAATGAACAAAAATACAATTTGCATTATCCTCACTGATTCTCAGAGCAGGATTCCACTTTATTTCGGAAAGTGTGGTAAAAATCGATTCTTCCGTCAAAACGATCACTCTCTAACGGAAGGAAATATAGTGTGAAATTTTCATGGTAGGTTTGTGGGTTCAATAGGTAGTTATAGGGTGATTTTGAAGTATCGATTTTTGTTACACAATATACCATTGAAAAAATTATTATGTAGACTCATCCTAAGAATTTATCCTCATCGATTCATAGAAGGAGGTAACAAGTTACCATTATTAATTAAAAATATTTTATTACAGGATATCTTCGTACCAGACGGATTTGATGCGAAAAAAATGAGTAAACATCAAATTTCACTATGAATATTTTGTTTCTGTTGCTTCAAACATCCGAATACACCGAAACATTTCATGTTCTTTTCTTTTTCGTTCACTTGAACTGCTCCAGATTCATTTCAGAAATCTAAGTTTTTTTTCCGCAATTAACTCTGCGCCAAAACTATCAAATTATTTTTTGGCTCAATACAAAGGATAAAAAATATTTGGGAAAAAAGCCAGTTCTTCCTAAAAATTAGGGTGATAAAATAAGAACTTGGCCATTTATTGCACATTCAAATATATATGTTACATACAATTTTCTTGTGTACATGCGCAACTGTGTATATCTAAATATACACAGATCATTGGACAGCAAGTCAATGTATATAAATAATAAAATATTCTGAGAGGTGATGTCAAATAAATCCGGCCCTGACTCAGACCAGCTCATATATAGAGACCAAGTCGCTGCAACCATAAATACAATGAAATAAATATTTTCGTGTTTACACGCTTGAGACCGCCACTTTACCGGTAAAATTTTTGGCCTCATTTCTTTGAACTGCGTTTCCCCTCTAGGTAGATTTATACTTAATGCTCTGATTCAAAATATATATATATATATGTATATATTTATCTAACAGACGTGTTCAGTCCCGGTACATGCGACAGGCTACCTGAGACCCGTATGATCCAGATGGTTTTTGCGTGTATATATGTGGAAAATCTGCTTTAAGGAAATATAACTCCTCAGGCAACTTTAGAGGGGAAAACATTTTTTCATTCAAAAAAGTGATATACTCGATTCACGTTTTGAAGCCTGATATCCTGAACCGACTTTTTATTCCCACATATACGCCGACGGGATGTTCTACAAACCTTTTCAGTCCCTGCGGTGTTGTCAGATCGTTAGGACTGACCGCGACGGTTAGTTATACCGCAAAGAACTCTAATTGCATATCTTATGTTGAGAAGTGACTGATGAGAATCTTTTACTTTTTTCAGTAGAAGGTCACATGAAATGTATCCACTGAATTCTCCCAAAATCTATCGCTTCTTACAACTTATACAATCCCAATAGAGAGAACCGTCGTATAGAAGATTGCTTTATTCAATTCTTCGAACCGGACCGATAATCAAATAACTCATCTTCACTGGTATTTAAATCTTCAACCGAATTATCATTGAAGTTCATAAAAATCAGGTACAATTGCTCATCGTCAGACAGTATGTAAGAAATTGTCCGCATAAAAAAGGTTTTTTCGATAACAACTGACATATGAATCATATTTGAAAAACTATTATAATAGAAATTTCAATCTATCTCTAAAGGTTTTTGTTAAGGAAAATTTTCAATATTTTACGACATAATAATAATATAAAACTTTTTTCATTATTGAAAAACAAAAATTAAGAGTAATATTTTTTACAATTTTGGGCCAATATTTGGAACACACTGTGATGTGTTTGAAAATTTCAGTAATTGAGAAATATTTGCAGTTTTTCAGTTTGTTTCCGATATTTTGTAAAAAAATTTGATGAATGCCGATATGAAACTAGATCTTTAAGATATCATTTACGAAGAGAAAATATCAGAGAGATAACTTCTTTAAATTACTCATTTTTTCACCTGGATAACTAGAAGTATTCGGGCTTCAAGAAAATTCATCAGGTGTTAAAGTTTTTTAATGTTCAATGTTTCAAATAATTTAAGTTCTTCAGAAGTGCTTTATAGGCACTCGGAATGCCCTGTTCCTAAGCTGTATCGGAAAAAATTGTTTTATTGGGATAAAATTAAATGACCTTATTTATATCTTCATAAACCCAATCGATTGGAAATATTTTTGACTCGCTAGTCGAAAAGTTTATCTGTTTTGGTAGAACAATAGCTTGCTGTTCTACTTGGAACAACCAAGCAATAGTAATTAACCCAAATCTCATTAATATCCTGAAACCAAATGCAATAACCCTCGTAATTCTTTTAGGATTTATCAGGAAGATCGCATCAAACCGTTTGAAATTTGCATTTCCTATGGGGATATCTCACTCTACCGAGACCAAGAAAGTTGTCATAAATGTGAAATATTAAAAAAAACAGAAATGGTTTAACATCACATAGTGATACCGTAGGTTTTTGTGACCAGCATGTTGGGATATATTGAATTTTAAAACTCGCGTTACAGGCAAGAGCGCTGACCCTTGGACCCTGAGTAGGTAGATGATTAACAAGGGATAAATAGAGTTCAGTTTCACCTATATTTATTCAAAATTTGAAAAATCAAATTTCGGAAACTATTGGTTTGTCAAAGTCGAAAATGGTATTGGTGTATATGCCTGATAAAAGTGCACCATAAAAAATTTTTTATTTGGAAAATTTTATTTTGTTACTTCGAAACTATTCTACCGATTTATCCGAATAACGAACTCAGCCGGGATATTTATAACTTAAATCTACTCTGAAAATTTCAACTCTAGCTATATCGTATTCACGGAAGTATTTGATATTCAAGATTGACGGAGTCTATCCTCCTAGAGGATGTGATAATAATTATCGACTGAATTATCCAAGTTTAAGTCTAAGAATAACTTTAGGATCAGTTATGTTTCTGTACAAAAACTTAAATAATGAAATCGACTGTGCCGAAATTCTCAGCAAATTAAATTTCCACCTACCATGTTTCAATTCGAGAAATGCTTCAGTTTTTAAATGTGAAAGAGCTAGAAAGAATATTCTGCTTAAGGCTCCAATAAATTTAATGTGTAATAACTTATATAATTATAGTAGCTGTACCTGTTGTGATACTTTTTCATGCTCTCAACAAACTTTTATGAAAATTGCACTTGAACATCTGTCTGATTCATAGTAAAATTTTGATTTTGTGTAATATTTGTATGTAGGTGGTTATGGAGTAGTTATTCTTAATAGTAACATTTATATCCCTGTATAGTGACTTGTCCTGTAAATTGATTTTCTGTTGAACAATTAAGCTATTATTATTATTATTATTAGAAATTTGGTTTTCAGTATTAAAACCAGATTAAATTATGTGGGAAAAAAGTGATAAGAATCAGTATTTACTGAAAAAAAAAGTGTAGTTAAGATTTGAAGATGACGAATGAGGAAAGCATTCAGTTTCTAAAATCAATTCACCTTTAAATCTTAAATTCAGTAAACAAGCTAGGCAGGAATTTTTACGCGCGTGTTCCTAGTTGAACAGCGAGCTATCGTTTTTTCAAATGCCTGTAACTTTCGAATCTCGATTGATTGTCCATTGTCCAAATATCTGGGCCAAAAACGTCGGATAGTTCTGCATTAATTATGCATTTGGAATTTCGTTTCCTCAACATTTCCTAACATACTAACATATCCACCAGAAAAAGTTGTAACTAGGAAGATGTTCGGATAGCGTTTAAACAAAGAAGTTTGTCAAATTTCATAGAAACCGTTCCTAAAAACTTGATATCTCGTAAGATATTCATCAGCATTAAGAATAAGCACGCTGATGCTCATGACGACTAAATTTTTTAAGATCCATCCAATATTCTTGTACATTTCTCAAATAAAATTTTGTCCAGATTCATTTCATTTCGGTGAACATAAAAAAAAAGTCAAATTCAGAAAAATATCGAAAATGACTCTTATAAATATGATTCTTTAGTCAGTTGTTATCCAAAGAATGATAATAAAAAAATTTTTATCCAAAAAATTTTCCAGGTAGTTTTCTTCTAACGACGAGATATTGTACCCCATTTTTATGACTTTCAACTATACTCGTTTGAAGAATGAAATATCAGTGAGATGAGATCATATTTTCGGTCTGCTTGGAAGAAATGAATAAACTATCTTCTGGAGGGCGGTCTCCTATATCGGGTTTGTATAAGTTGTAGAAAAATGAGAATTTCGGGTCTATACACAAAGCACAGCGTTGCCAGATTTAGGGATTAGAGACGTTGATCGAGTATACCGTTTACATACAGCAAGACGAGGTCGCCGGAAGCGCCCTCGAACTGGCCGTTCCCCGAAGTATTTCTGTATAAAATATGATGTTTCACCGACTTTTCGGACCCGGCTGCAAATTCATATCTAACACCCCCTGACCCCCTGATTATGATTCCATTGAAAAACGTTGTCAGACCCGGAGCCGGGTCTGACAACGTCACTGGACCGAAAAGTCGGTAGAGTATACCGATTTGGGTCTGTGTAGGCGGTCAAACAAATCTATGTATATATATTGAAATGCACAGGTATAAAATATGCTTGACGCACCAAAATAATATTACAAAAAAACAAGTACACAACGACCATGAGGTTATTCCTCGAAATAATTAGGTTTAATACTTGACAAGTTCACTTGAAAAATTGTCCCCAACTTCCAGAAAGTGGTTATTCAGACCTTCAAGTTTTGCGCATGCGCAGTGGTGATGGTCTTTTAGATGCATTATCAATTTCAAGAGCATTTGAAATGACCCTCAAAAGGGATGTCTAATATTTATATATATATAATATATAAATTATTTATAAAATATATATATATAAAGTAAATTTACGAGAAGGCAAAATTATGAAGAAAATTGCGTTAACCATAGAAATTTATGATAAATTATGGCAGTAAGAGAGTCAGTTTCAGTTCAGTAGTGGTTTGAAAATACCAAGATGGGCGTGGAGAACAAAGTTATAGGAAATTTATTGTATAAATGGACGGCAGCTGAAGCGGTAAAGTTTTTGTTGAAGGAGATGCCAAATGTTTCTTTTACCATAGATGCTAAAAACACTGAAGGGTTTACAGCACTAGCAAGCTTTGCGAAAAGACGAAGAAGAAATTTCAACAAACGAGACAGGAGTATTATAAAACATTTGCTTCGCTACGGTGCGAATCCATTGCAGCTAAGTGGTCCCCGATGGACTGTCATCGAACGCTTTGCCTCATATCAAGGTAAGTAATTCTGAAATAATTTAATTTCGAAATAATGTCATTCACGTTCGTATGGTAACCTTAATGTACAAAATCTGACTTACGCTATAATGTATTGGTATCTCACAAAATTTTAATTCATGCTGGTTTTTTCCTTAATATTGAATATATAAATTTTCAGAGGAGTCGAATAATTATAGTAGCAAAATAAATTTTTAGTATTTCATTCGACCGGTGTTTCTTTACTTTATATTTTTTAGCATTTTCAAAACTCTTCAAGTGAGACAAAATTGATATAGACGTTAAGTAGCATCACACAGTCGATGACGCCTTAGATGGGTACCCTTGCCGAGCCAAAATCATGTTTGCCAAGTACGATTAGGGCTTCCTAAAAATTCACTTGTAGTAGCTTCCTATGACATCAATCATATCATAGGTGAAATTTCGTCTGGGCCGCATCTCTTGACTGCAAGCGGAGCGCGAGCGGCACTAACTGTAAATGTAGTGATAGCTTAGGAGCCCACTTGGGTTGTTGTCTAGAGAAAGCCAGACCATTTGGCAACGTCGCATTTCATATAATGATTCAGATATCCTATTTTTGTTGTTCGATAATCCGTATAAATGAATCAAGCATACCGGTCATGAGAATCCCAAATATTTCCCATAGATATTATCTCAATAATAGAATATTCTATTGAAATACCCTCCGTACAAAGGCGAAATTTTAGAACGTTACATTCCTTCGATCCAGATGTCGGGTAAACAGACAGGTGTTTGGTTAAAGATGCCCCTTCATGGAAACATGATACTTTGAAGTAAATTATAACATATTGAATTAAAGATCTTCTGAAGGCTTGTTCTCTTACGGCTATTCTAGACACAGATCAAACATCATGTCAGCTTATCATTTACGATCATATTACCAGAGATGTCAAATCAATTTGAGTTGCTTAGTGTGGATATCATTTCAAAGGCACTGAAAATTGATAATGAATGTGTAGAAACATCACTACTGCGCATGCACAAAACTTGAATGTCTGGATCGCCGCCTTTTGAAATTTGGCTCGCATTTTTCTGGAGAAATTGACAAGTAATGTAATTATATCGGGGAATACCCTATGATGGTTGTGTGCGTGTATTTTTGTATTATTGTTTTCAGTTCGTCGAACATAATTTACACGAATGAATTTCAATATAAATGACATTCCTTCCGAATTTTGAAATGAGCAATTCGAGTTTCCCAACACAGCATTCTGGTAGGCGCATGCGCAGTTTAGATTACATATTCGAAGGCGTCAAAGTCTAGGTACCATGTTGGCATTAAATTGACTATTACATTCACAGTAATTTCAATTTATCGTTGAAAATTGGCATCCGTCTGCCAAAGTCATGTTGAGGTTGAGGTTAATAAAATAAAAAAGTAAAATTTTAAGGGTATATATAATAGATTAAAAAGAATTGTTATTGAATCTTTCTACTTCAGAGCACTGATTTCCATTGGAAATTATTTCCTTCAATTAATTCGCCAAGAAACTATACCTTCGTTGACTAATATCTTAACTAAATTCAACAAAAATATTCAAACTTATTTCGTGATAATTTTCTGTTCATTTTTTTATACTTTCAGTTTTATGTAAATAAGGGAGATTCCGAGGGAGATTCATTAACTATATAAAAATTAATAACCACTTAATTATTATTATTATTCATTTAAAGAAATGGACTATTTCAATCATGTTCTGTTTTTTCGGAACTTCTTGAAGAACTATCATCTATGATAAAAAAATACTTTTTTTTATTGATAGCAATTGTGTACGGACGTTTTTCTCATTGTTTATCATTAAAATAATTCGTTAATTTTTTTATATAATTCAGAGCTCTCCATAAATTGAAGGAAAATATTTTTCATCAAAGATTTTATTGTTTAATATATCAATAATTTTTATGAACAAATCATTAACTTTCCTCCATATTTTTTCGATTGTTTCAAAAATTTCAAAAACGTGTGCATTATAGTAAAAAGTATTGGTCGGGTAAAAAATATAAATAATGATCTCTTACAAGTTAATTTGCCGAACCGCATCAATTAGTTGACAACTTCTTTGACACTTGTCTGACCTCTGATTTAGCCTTAATTTGCCTTTCAGAAACTCAATGTGATACTGACATACAATTAACCTGAAATATTTGACCTCTGTGATAACTGACTGGATTGTTAAATCAAACTAGTTGACCATCCTTCGTGCAACTCAAATGACAGTTGATCTTAGGTTTAATAGCTGACAAGTGAATTTCTATATTGTTCAGCTTTTCGGAAACTGGCCGTTAGTGATAGGATCTTAACGCAAATTTATACGAATAATTATGACGTTAGGATAAAACCAAGTAAAATTTTGCGACCCCTACTTACAGGGTAAACGACGTTGGACTGTTAGACATTCATAAAAAACTGATCAGAGTTTTGATCAGAAGATTTGCTTCTAGCGGTTTTGGACAGTGATCTGCTTTCCTTAAATTTATTAGAACCTCTACAACTTCTGGTTATATCGCAAACAGATTGAGAAAAATGTGGTACTAGTTTACGTTTACTTTTTTGTATCGATATCAGTATCTCAAGATCCGTTGTCCGAGTTGTCACCGTATTGATAGAATATTGCTGAAATTGCCACCAAAAATGCGATAGCATAATAAACTTGATATGCATTTCAAAATTGAAAGGTAGTAGTAGTTCCTGAGCTCAGGAAAGGAGCGCACAAATGCTCCTGACATTACGTCAGTGCTTAATTTTTCAGAAATTGTTTGAGCTTTACTCATGATTTTGCAAGCTCTTTTGACTTAACTTTATTCAAATGTTTCTCAAGTGTCACCTATCATCAGTTCTATAATTTCGAGTTTTTTGGGAAATACAAAAAAAATCTACCTCTTTTACTCAAGAATTTAGTCTGCTGACAAAACGGCCAAATGGTTTATTTTTATTCCGTTACTTGAAGATAACAATTATTCATCTTGAGATATAGATTAATTCATTTATCGTGGCGGTTGTATAAGAGCCACACTGTTCCCATGTCAGTGCTTTTCTTGAATTTTAAATTTATTAATCAAGTCTGATTTTTAACTTTTTATTGAATGAATACTTCATTTTTAATTTTTGTTACAGAGCCAGAGTTACTCATTCTTCTTCTTCAACGTATGGAAAATATAAATACTGAAGTAAAATGTGTCAAGAATCGTGAAAAACTGAGGCCTATTCATATAGGTGTTGTTTACAACCTCTACACAGTGGTGCGATATTGCATTTCCAGAAATGCTTTTGTCAATAAAAGAACACCTATTACACGGAGTACCCCCTTGCACTTGGCTGCCCGAAAAGAGTGTAGCTGTGAAATAGCGAAACTTCTCATAGAGAACGGTGCTTTACTAGAATCACATGATTTTAAAACTAGAACACCCATTTATGTGGCAATTGAAAATTATAGAATGGATCTTGTTGAATTATTCACTGAGAGTGGCTCGAATTTGAATTCAATGAGTACAGGACTAACTCCCATTCATACTGCGTGCGTGCTTCAAAGATTTCAAATGGTCAAATTTTTACACGAGAAAGGAGCAATAATTTCTGCATCAGATAACTGGGGCTCACAAGTCTTCATTATCTGGCAAGACGTTATAATTGCCAATTCAAAGAAATAGCAGAGCTCTGTGAATATTTGTTGAGATCAGGATGCAATCCAAATGCTTTGTGTTGGCCCAACTCGACACCTCTGCATGAGCTTGCGAAATCTAATAGCCAAAATAATAAAATACCATTTGCTTTAATGTTAATTAGGTATGGAGCTCTGTTGAACCTGCAAACTTCAACAGGAAACACGGTACTTCACTATGCAATGGATAATCGTACTTGTCAGAATGACTTGAGATTCATAGTCTTTCTTATTGAAACGGGTGCTGATGCGTCACTCAGAAATCACAACGATGAAACCATTCTTGATATCAACTCGGATAGTGCTCGTGAACTGATTAAAAACTTAGTTCTGAAAGAAACATCAAAAAGTTTCAGATTCAGTCCAGAGCTCCAAAGCATTATAAGTTCAAATGAGGAATTAAAAAATCTACAAATATCATGCAGAGAAGAACTAAACACTCTTAAGGAATTGTCAATTCATGGAGAATTCTTTTTCTCTTATATCTCATTATTGCTACTCAATGTGAAAAAATTGGCCAATCTTTGCAAAAATCGACCAATAGAAGATGCTTTGTCGAAATTCGATGTTAGTCCTTTTCCGATTTATGACCAAGAAATCAAAAGGAAAATTCAAGAAGCATTGAGTGTCTACAGAGCTAAAGGAGCGTATGTTGAATATCTATTGACTGTTTCAAGAACACCTCTTCAATGCTATGTAGCCATGGATATCGTGGATTTAATTTCAACTGAAGCATTTAAAAATTTAAATTTGAAAACTGAAAGATCATGTCAACCTCGGAAGAAAAGGAAAAGCACAAAAAGAAGAAATAAAAAAAATGATTGAAAAAATTGTCTCTTTTTATAAAGATAATTAGTCTCAGCAACAGATGAGCAATAGAATATCACCTTATGGTAATTCATTTCGTATAATACATTCAATTTACTAAATAATTTTTTTTTATTACAATTTCACACATTTATTTCTGATTGTGGGTGATTGTCCTAAATCAAAATGCTCGTAGATTCATCCGAATGTCTGTATTTTTCAAATATTTGAGTGAAGGAGGTATCAGTCTTTTGTCTTGATTCCACTGATTAATAATCCGTGTTCAAAATCGATTTGGTCGGTCTGTCGGATTAAGTACTTCTGGTGTTAATCTTCCTAGAAAAATTTGGACTGTTCTTAATCGTTTGAGAAGAGGTCATGGTCGTACCAATAGCATGCGTTTCAGATGGAACTCAGTTCCAAGCGCAAGTTGTGAATGTGGAGAAGCAGAAGAAGCAATACCCCATCTCATCAATAGTTGTCCATATATAAATTTCAAGATGGTTTTAGGGTTATTCATGATGTTTCCGATTCTTTCTTGGAATGGGTTATAAATTTCAAACGAATATTATACTTTTTTTTTGTTATTCAGTTCTTTTTTCTGCATTTGTCTTTTTATTTCCAGATTCGATGTGAGCAACTTGAAGAAGTCTCTGTCTCCATCATTAGAAGACCACTCTTGAAGAAATAAGTCCCTCAAATATATTCTAGCTTATTTTTGTGCTTTTATACTTAGACGAGGAGCCAGGTTTATTTTTACTGGGGCTTTTTCACTAGGCTTTTATATGATACGCCGAATTGTATGACACACCGTCACTAACCCCTGATCTATATGCTTTATTGTTTGCTAACTAAATATTGTAAGCCAAAAGTTCAAAAGAATATATATATAGTACTTCCGAACGGAATAACTTAGAGTGATGACATTTTCAGGGCAGGTCAGAGAGATGAAAATCTCGGCTGCGTTCGTTATTCAGTAAAGATATCCAAGTATAAGAAAAACTTTTGACTTTTGTTGCTCTCAGATTATATGAATACCTTGACAATAGTAATAGTTTTTTTAATAAATAATTAGTTTCTGTAATATTAGTAGTTTTTTATTAATCCTTTCGATTAAGAAACTTAGGGTCAAGTCTAATATAATAAGTTCTTTGTTAAGGGAAAAAACATAAACAAATCGATATTGAATATATTATAATGGACCCGCAGTCACCACAAAGCAAGCATAAAAGTACTAAATTATAATATATTATAATAATTTACAATAGACTTTATTGTCACTTTAACTTTAATGTTTTTCGATTCGCTAAATCTGTTTTTAAACAACAGAACAACAACAAGACCTCACCAATTACACAGGCTTCCAAAAAAAAATTTTTTTTTGGTGCCTAAAATTTTTGAGCTGATTTTAACTACATTTTCATTGCTGAATCTAAATATGATAGCAGTTTTTCTGTATCAGCTCTAGATTTTTAGAAAATAAATGATAATAATAATAAATAAAAATAAAAGTCTGAAATTCGGAGTACCAATGGTTTGGAGAGAACCAAAAAATCACTTCGATGACTGTTATTTCTGCCTAGTAAATATTACTGGAATCAATCAAAATAACCGTAACAAGAAGACTTATGCAGATTAAGTCTCTGCAAGACGCCCTATCCCTCACCCAGAAGAAGTGCCAATTCCAACTTTTCAGCAGCTACCAGAACTCTGTGAGGACACATGTCTCTCTGATCAGAATTCTGACACTACTGAAGGTAACAGTGATTTTGAAACGATGTCATCAATTCCCCAATGTTTCAACCAAGATGAGTTAAATGACCTCACTAGAGATCTCAACCTGTCGAAAAAAGTTTCTGAATTACTAGCTTCCAGGTTGAAGGAAAAAATTTACTTGAACTAGGAACGAAAATTACATTTTATCGCACAAGGCAGAAAGAACTGCTACCTTTTTTCTCTGAAGAACAAAATATTGTATTTTGCCATGCTATTAGAGAACTCATGGTGAAAATGGTTCCTCCCGACGGCTGTGAATCCAGCAACGATTTCTCCAGCATCACTTTTATCGCTTAGCGGACGGTGCCTTGCACATGCTGTAACTATTGATCCCGGCTGAAAATTTGCTCTAAGGAATTATTCGCTTCTGAGTTTCAACAGTAGACTCTTTGAGTTGTTATTATAAGATGATAAAGGAAATATATGATATAAAATGTTCGGCGTGATCCATTGCCATTCGCTTGAGGTGCTACAAATAGAATTTGAATCTTTGGAATGGGCTATTCGATAGAGTAACACGAATTCCTGAAAACACGTTGTCGCATACGTTTAATGAAATTAAAGTGATATTTATGACTTGAATAATCATTAGAATCGATGAAATACAGTATCACGCTTCAGAGAGGGTACAGAGGGATTGGAAAAAATGCAAAGTCCATCAAAAATCAAAAAATGCGTTGTCGCACCATCTGACGCTATTGAGGTTGTTAATTTTGATATTTAGAATACTCTGTTATCAATGGAATTGATTGTCGGGCCTCAGGAACGGCAGGACCGGACTTTGAAAATTTCTACCAAAAATAATTCAAAGTTCAATAAATATCAAGAAAAGCATTGTCGCACCATCTGACGCTATTGAGGTTATTAATTTTGATATTCAGAATACACTGTTATTAATGGAATTGATTGTCGGGCTTCAGGAACGGCAGGACCGGACTTTGAATATTTCTACCAAAAAATTCAAAGTCCAATAAAATTCAAAAAGCTTTGTCGCACCAACGATATTGAGGCTGTTGGTTTTGACATTAAGAATACTGTGTTATCAATGGAATTGATTGTCGGGCCTCAGGAACGGCAGGACCGGATCTGAAAATTTCAAAGTCCAATAATAATTCAAAGTTCAATCTCAAAATTATTTGAATATGCAATGGAATTGATTGTCGGGCCTCACCATCTGACGTTATTGAGGTTGTTAATTTTGATATTTAGAATACTCTGTTATCAATGGAATTGATTGTCGGGCTTCAGGAAGGACAGGACCAGACTTTGAAAATAAATAAATAAAAATAAATTCCTCACTTGAATTATTGTTTCATTATTACACCACCCTCAATTCTTTTTTTCCAAAAATATCGTACATAAGATACATAGTTTATAACCATTGTCGCAATCTGAATGGTGCATCCTCCCACAGCTTTCACATTTCTGTATATTCCGATTGGATACATTCGAACAGTTTTCACCACATAAAATGCATTTCTCTGTAATATCATCAGACATACTGAGCAACATCTTAATAATTTCCTTTCTCAAACTGTCCATACTTTTAGGTATCATTAGGGAATGGTCATTTACAATTTGCTGAAGGAAATAAATGACAAACATTCCACAATTATAAGTGTCACTTTGTCTGATATGATTAATCATTTTATTACCCCAACCTTTGAGAGGTATTGCCACTCCTCTTTCCCTATTGTACAAATTTATGAATTCCAGGAAATGTTCTTTTTTTTCATTAGTTTTCGCTTCAGTACTTATTGAAGGATCCAAAAATGAAAATTCATAGCTCAAAAAGTCACCACTAGCTAAACACCAGTGATTTCTGCCGACGGATAAAGGCATAATAACAATTTTGTTATTAAAATCCGTTACCGAACTGAAAAAATCTCCTTCCAACTCCCAGAGGTGATTGAAAATTGCATATACCTTATCCGTTGTTAAGAATAAAACACGCCCATTATCATGTTTTCGGAGTAAACAGTGAAATGATAAATTTATTACTGTGTCTATGATCCATTGCTTTGAGTTTAGCGATTGAAAATCATCATATGACAGTTCTGGCCTCAAGGCTCTTTCAAAATGACCGATGACATAATTCCTTTTCAGGTCGACATAATATGTTTCATTTTTAATGATACCATTTTCGTATATCTCAACTATGTTATGGGTGGTTTCTGGTGTAGTTGTGACAATTTTTTTGTCCTGAGACATCCAATCCCTTCTTTTTATGTTTTTATGTGGGAAAACAGGATCTACAATTTCAGGAAGGAGATAGAATAAATAGAAATCCTCAAGGGGTATCTTCATTTGCTCATTCCAGAAGCGCTCATAGATAGAAATCTATGCGTGTTGTGTGGAAACCTTTGTATGTCCATATTACAAAGTCTCCCTGAAATATGTAGAAGGCCCTGAACTTGATATAAGTAGTCATGAGAATTATGTAAATGTCCATCTTCATTCAAATATTTCACCTTCACCGGGTTGTCATTTCTTACACTGTAGGGACATTTTATTTCTATTATTCCATTGCCGTTGATTAATCCGTCAGATGAACCACCCAAAAAGGGGCTACTCCCACTCACCAATAGGCCATAACAAATTATTTTATGTGATGAATTTATTTTTCGGTACATATTCAAGCAGGTTTTTTCGTATTTATTGCCATATCTTATAGCTGGAGTTCTTAATAAATCAGAATATAATATTTTTTTAACAATATTACTCTTACATTTTTCGGTACGCGCTTTGCATTCTGCTCCGAAATGAGAAGACGTGAGTCGCTTTTTTCTTCCTTCAAACCAACTATGTGTTTTGCTCTGTTTTATTGTTTCACCTTCTATTTTTCCCAATTCTTCAATGGTTGATGGCAAACTGGATAAAAACTGCAAGCATTTTTCTTCTAGAGTTTGGGTTGCCTTTGCAGTATTTCTTTTTCTTTCTTCTAGATCCATGATCAAAGACATTTTTTTCAATGTCGTTTGTTCGAAGTTGCTAGGATTCTTCTTTTTTCTTTTTTTTTCCATTCTTCTGTTTGCGTCAGATCTTCGTATGAACTAGATTTTGTTGAATCCTTGTTTTTCCTGGAGGTACATCTCTCCTTCGGAATATCTAAAGTTATTTCTTTATAGTAAGACAAAACTCTCTTTCGAATAAGTCTTACAATGCGACTGCATTTCTGAAGGTTGCTTGTCGTAATGTGTGAGATTTTTCACAACGGAAAACCAATTTCCAACTGGAGCATTACTGATTGTTTCCATTTCAGATTGTTCGATGAATAAACCTGTCCATAACGGCAAATATGTCATATACTTTTTAAAACTAACTCAAAAAAAAATTGGATTGAAATAATCGTTTACAGTTTCTCCATGATCATTGTTGTCAACTTCTTCTTTGAGTACCTTCGCAATATTTCTAAAATGTTGGTAAAATTCACTATTTTCGTAGAGAGTGGGCTCGTCCATTTCAGAGCGATTCTCTCCAAAATCCTCTGAACTAATTTCAATAGAATTATTATATTCGTTCTGTCGACATATTGAAATTAAATTTTTGATTGCATTCCTGACAAAAATTGAATTCTTTCTGGAAAGTAGCAATATTCCCATGTGAATAAACCATTTTTCTACTGCTTCGAAACTTTTGAAATTCATACATGTTGCAATAATTTCTCTAAGAAATTTTCGATTGCTATCATTTCTCTCATTTTCATCGATATCTTTTGTTACTATTTTAATGAAATGATTGCAGCATAAATTTACGATGATTTTATCTTTCAATACATCGTTTCTTTTTAGATTCAGGACTTGATATGTGCAGTTTAGGTAATCTCTGAGTGTAATGTTATGCTATTTAAAAAGAGTAAGGTTGCGTTAATGAGAGCGAAGCTAAAATCTGTAACAACCCTCCTGAATAACGGCCATTTTTTTTTCTGTTGAATCGCAAAAGATTTGAATTTGGCGAGCCATACTCCAATTGATGTTGTATCATGATCACAACTGAACATCTCATAAATGGGACATACTCTTTTATTAAATGAGGTAACAATTACACCAGCATAATAAAAAATTCTTTTTTTCACGAATTTAGGTCTTCTTACCACATTTCCCGTAGCATCCAGATGTATTATTAATTCGCCTTCATCATCAGAATGTCGAGCTGTTCAGAACTGAAGATATATACATGGAAAGGCTGACCAACACATTTTATATATTGCGTATTTTCTCGTTGCATGAGAGGCACATATCATACAAATCATCTTTATGTCTATCTGAAATAAAATCAAACACGTGGAACTGTAATTATCATCGGATTCGCTAGTTGTGTAAATTTAGTATATTAGTATTTTAGAATATTGGGATAATTGATATGAAAAATACAATATCAAAGGCAAACCTTACTACTATGCTGACAAGATATTTAAATCAAATTATGCTTACCTTGGTTCAGGACACGTGCGCCTTTTGGAGGTTAGGTTAGAGTTTATAGTGACTTGGTTGGAAGTCTATCTGACTTGGAACTTTGTTGACTTGGTATGGAACTGGTTGGTACTGGCTTGCTTTTTACTGTTGTCTTCTATAAGTTGCTTAGAAGTGATGATATCTTGATCTATTTGACCTTGTTTAGGCCGCATAATTGATCTCAATACGCAAGTCAGTTAGAAATATGTTAGAAGACTTGCCCGAATCATAAAGACTATGCGCGCATGCGCAGTCGCATAGTGGTGAATGAATAATAAAAACAATAATAAAAAAGAGAAAAAATAAATGTACATATATACAAGTGAAAACAGAACACTATCATTATTACCTAATGCTTCTGATCTCACTTTGCGCAGTACAGAATCAGATTTTATGCCTTGTAAATTTCAACTTTAATTAATTGCGGATTACTATTTTTTATTCTTATTTCTCTTGACTTGGAAGGTTTCATGAGCAACAATTACTTTTTACTTAATGTTCTCTCATCACCTTTGAGATAAGTAGTTACTGATTCCAGATGATTGAAATTAGCTGATGAGCAGTATACAAGTACAGTGTGTTCAGAATCCAGCTTACTAAATTGGTGTACGTCTAGTAAGTAAGTATTACATTTTCTATGAGTGCAATAGGTATAAATTTTTGAGCAATCTTTCTTTTTGACATATCTTTTATGTTTGATATTTATACTACATATATTATTCACAATTTTGAATTTATTTGTGATAATGTAAATCCAGCGACTCTTTAGTAGTTTTCCGTTGTGAAATATTGCTGAAAACACTTGTGAAGATAGTTCAAATTGTCCTAATTTTTTTTGGTAGAAATTTTTAAAGTCCGGTCCTGCCGTTCCTGAAGCCCGACAATCAATTCCATTATCAACAGAGTATTCTTAATATCAAAATTAACAACCTCAATAGCGTCAGATGGTGCGACAACGCTTTTCTTGATATTTATGGAACTTTGAATTATTTTGGTAGAAATTTTCAAAGTCGGTCCTGCCGTTCCTGAGGCCCGACAATCAATTTCATTGATAACAGAGTATTTTAAATATCAAAACCAACAGCACCAATATCGTGAGATGGTGCGACAACGCTTTGTTTGATTTTATCGGACTTTGAATTATTTTGGTAGAAATTTTCAAAGTCCGGTCCTGCCGTTCCTGAGGCACGGCAATCAATTCCATTGATAACAGAGTATTCTAATAATCAAAACCAACAGCACCAATATCGTGAGTTGGTGCGACAACGCTTTTTGATTTTTATCGGACTTTGAATTTTTTGGTAGAAATTTTCAAAGTCCGGTTCTGCCCTTCCTGAAGCCCGACAATCAATTCCATTGATAATAGAGTATTTTAAATATCAAAACCAACAGCACCAATATCGTGAGTTGGTGCGACAACGCTTTTTTATTTTATCGGACTTTGAATTTTTTGGTAGAAATTTTCAAAGTCCGGTTCTGCTTTTCCTGAAGCCCGACAATCGATTCCATTGATAATAGAGTCCTCTAAATATCAAAATTAACAACTTCAATAATGTCAGATGGTGCGACAACGTTTTTTTTTAAATTTTGTTGAACTTTGAATTTTTGGTAGAAATTTTCAAAGTCCGGTCCTGCCGTTCCTGAGGCCCGACAATCAATTCCATTGATAACAGAGTATTCTAAATATCAAAGCCAACAGCACCAATATCGTGAGTTGGTGCGACAACGCTTTTTGATTTTTATCGGACTTTGAATTTTTGATAGAAATTTTCAAAGTCCGGTTCTGCTTTCCTGAAGCCCGACAATCAATTCCATTGATAATAGAGTCTTCTAAATATCAAAATTAACAACTTCAATAATGTCAGATGGTGCGACAACGTTTTTTTTTAAATTTTGTTGAACTTTGAATTTTTGGTAGAAATTTTCAAAGTCCGGTCCTGCCGTTCCTGAGGCCCGACAATCAATTCCATTGATAACAGAGTATTCTAATAATCAAAACCAACAGCACCAATATCGTGAGTTGGTGCGACAACGCTTTTTTTGATTTTTATCGGACTTTGAATTTTTTTGGTAGAAATTTTCAAAGTCCGGTTCTGCTAACTCCTGAAGCCCGACAATCAATTCCATTGATAATAGAGTATTTTAAATATCAAAACCAACAGCACCAATATCGTGAGTTGGTGCGACAACGCTTTTTATTTTATCGGACTTTGAATTTTTTGGTAGAAATTTTCAAAGTCCGGTTCTCTTTCCTGAAGTTCGACAATCAATTCCATTGATAATAGAGTCTTCTAAATATCAAAATTAACAACTTCAATAATGTCAGATGGTGCGACAACGTTTTTTAAATTTTGTTGTACTTTGAATTTTTTTTTGGTAGAAATTTTCAAAGTCAGTCCTGCCGTTCCTGAGGCCCGACAATCAATTCCATTGATAACAGAGTATTCTAAATATCAAAGCCAACAGCACCAATATCAAGAGTTGGTGCGACAACGCTTTTTGATTTTTATCGGACTTTGAATTTTTTGATAGAAATTTTCAAAGTCCGGTTCTGCTTTTCCTGAAGCCCGACAATCAATTCCATTGATAATAGAGTCTTCTAAATATCAAAATTAACAACCTCAATAATGTCAGATGGTGCGACAACGTTTTTTTAATTTTGTTGAACTTTGAATTTTTTTTTGGTAGAAATTTTCAAAGTCCGGTCCTGCCGTTCCTGAGGCCGGACAATCAATTCCATTGATAACAGAGTATTCTAAATATCAAAACCAACAGCACCAATATAGTGAGTTGGTGCGACAACGCTTTTTTGATTTTATCGGACTTTGAATTTTTTTGGTAGAAATTTTCAAAGTCCGGTTCTACTTTCCTGAAGCCCGACAATCAATTCCATTAATAATAGAGTCTTCTAAATATCAAAATTAACAACCACAATATTGTCAGATGGTGCGACAACGCATTTTTCAATTTTTGTTGAACTTTTAATTTTTTTTGGTAGAAATTTTCAAAGTCCGGTTTTGCCGTTCCTGAAGCCCGAATATCAATTTCATTGACAATAGAATATTCTGAATATCAAAATTATTAACTTCAATATCGTGAGATGGCGCGACAACGCATTTTTGATTTTTGATGGACTTTGCATTTTTGCAATCCCTCTGTACCCTCCTGAAGCGTGACATTGTATTTCATCGATTCTAATGATTATTCAAGTCATAAATATCGCTTTAATTTCATTAAACATATGCGACAACGTCTTCTCGTCTTACTCTATCGAATAGCCCATTCCAAAGATTCAAATTCTATTTGTAGCACCTCAAGCGAATGGTAGTGGATCACGCCGAACATTTTATATCATATATTTCCTTTATTATCTTATAATAACAACTCAAAGAGTCTACTGTTGAAACTCAGAAGCGAATAATTCCTTAGAGCCGGGATCAATAGTTACAGCATGTGCAAAGGCACCGTCCGCTAAGCGATAAAAGTGATGCTGGAGAAATCGTTGCTGGATTCACGCTCATAATGAGAATCGTTTCATTTTCAAATGTATGAAAAGAAACAGCTCAGTTTCTTAAAACAAATAAAGAACATAGTTATTCTAAGAGCAGATAAAGGTAACATTACAGTTGCTATGACAGTTGAAATTTACGAAAATAAAGCGAATACTTTACTCAACGATTGCAGTACCTATACCAGAGTACCTAAGGACCCAACTAGTGTTATACAAAATAAACTTAATAAATTAATATCTGAATTGTATAAACAACATAAGATTGATGATACAAAGTTCCCTTGTTACAATTTAAGTAGGTTTTGGGAGAATTACTTTTTAAGAAAGATGATAGACATGTAAAGGATTCCTTTCAATTTGTTGAGGACTAGAGGGGTGTTAGTTTGCCACAGGGTTATATACTAATATCACTTGATGCTGTCTCACTTTTTACCAACATACCTATAGATCTTACAATAGAGCTTATCAGAAAATATTGGCCACAGGTCGAACCACATACTCAATTGTCTCTTGATCAGTTCGTGGTGTTATTCGACTTTTGTGTTGGCAATAGCTATTTCAGCTATAAAAATGAGTATTTTCGACAAATTTTCGGATTGGGCATGGGTAATTGTTTAGCTCCAGTTGTATCAGACATAGTCATGTATGAACTTCAGAGTGTTGCTCTTTCTCAGTTACCCTTCTGAAGTGCCAATCTTCAAAAGATTTGTAGATGACATTTTCACGTCAACCAGAACCAGACATTTTCTGAGAGATTTTTGAATTTTGACTCACAACCCCCCTTATACATAAAATAAACCTTATCAAAAATCTAAAACATCGAGTCCTAAAAATAGCCAGCCCTGAATTTCAGAATGATAACTGTGAAAAAATAAAACATTTTCTGATAAAGAATAATTATACCATCACACTGATCAACAGAGTCCTAGATAAAAATGAACCTGAACCTGAAAGAGATACACAAGATAGAAGTAGACTTAGATATTACAAAATTCCATTCATTCCGGGTTTATCAGAGAGGGTTGGTAAAATGTTAAGTGATGAGTCAGTCAGTATAGCCTATAGACCATGCAACACCATAGGAAAACTGTTTTACGCTAATTTGAAATCAAAAATATTCACTCAGTTAAGATCTAACGTCATTTATAAGATACCTTGCAAAGATTGTAACAGATTATAACAATGGTTTGCTGTATCACTACCCATATACATTCATCCGTCAAATTAGAATTGATAATATCGAAAGAAATTTTAATATAATAACTAGAGAGACCAACCAGTAATGTGAGTAACTTTTGTTGTCTTATATATTTTTAACTTTTAAAATTGCTTGGTGTTGTTGATTTTATGAATGTCATTTATTAGTTGATGTCTTTGACATTCTTGTAGTTGTATTCTGAATTATGTTTACATCATTTGTGAGTTTATCTAGGGTTCTTTATTTTTCATTTTAATCATTTATAAGTTTGTTCTCCATTCAAGATGTATCGTTTCTTCCAGTGCCCTGAGGAAGATTTTAAATAAATCTTGAAACTTCGGCATTTTATTGACTGTGTTTCTCACAAAAACAGACCTGTGATCCTCTCAAACACTTTAATACTAAAAATAAATAATTCTATTTGGTGGACCAGTCCAAGTTATCTCTCTGATATGAGTACAATTTGTCTGAATTTAAGTCAACTTCTCATCTTGAAATTCCCCAAAGGAAAGAAAGATTACAATACATGATTCGAATAATTCAGCAGAATCGGATTTAGAATGTTTTTTCAGTGGTCTTTTCTTCATTCACTAAGTTGCACCACCTCGTTGATATATTGTTTCAGATTTCACAATAACTGTAGATTTCATGAAAGAACAGTGGGTCTACTGAAAGTTTCAGAACTTCAAAATTGCCTCACTTAGTTACATATTTAATATGTAAGGATGTGAATGAAACAAGATCTGGATGGGAACTCTCTATTCACAATCAAGTACAAAGTATATACCATAGACGACCTCCAGTGGCTGCTCGTCAACAAGACAATATATCTAATGAACACTAATATGTGACATCTCCCTTTTTTTTTCAAAAAAAAAATTCACCGAACTAAACAAAAGTTCCTATAACTATATATACAAAACAAATTATTTTTTGACTAACACTGTAAAAAACACAAATATTATACAGTACAAATACCTTTAAGTGAATCCGAATCTTTCGGGCTTTCTCACAACCCTACCTGAAGATGTTGTTGGTACCACATTGTATCTCTACAGGCTCATATAATTTACTTAAATTAAAATCACTTATTTCACTTCTTTCGCTTTTACTAGTTCTGTTTCAGGTTCTGACAAACCTTCTATAAACCTCCTATTTCTGAATATTAGATTTCCATTTTATTTTTCTATAACATAAGAACGTTCTTGGGGTATATATTTTGCCAACTTTCCAATTAGAACCTGAATAATCTTCATATCTCACTCTATTATTTATTTTTAATGGTTTTAAATTTTTATGACTACGATTCTAATAATATTTCTCTCTAGTTTTTCTTGATGATAACATTTTAGTATAACTTTGAAAATTTACATTTTGGGGTTCAAGTGCCTCAGCAGTGGTAGGCAGTATATCTCTTAAATTCCTAGAAAACATAAGTTGTGCCGGAGAAAACCACACTCCAAGGCAGTGTTTCTGTATATAAGCAAAACCAACTCTATTTCTTTATCCTCCTCCTCTATGGCTTTTTTGTGAGTAATTTTTGATGGCCTGTTTTGTTCTCTCGACGATTCCATTAGACTGTGGATATTATGCAGTAGTAATTATATGTTTGAAAGCCCACTTTTTTGAAAAATCTTTAAAAGCTAAGGAAGAAAACAGAGGTCCCCCATCTGAAATTATAACTGCTGGAATGCCAAATCTACCGAACAATGTTTTCAAAATATTTACAACACTAATAGAATGAGCATTCTGCTCCAATTTTATCAACTCAACCCACTTTGTATAATAATCTACAGCTAACAAAAACATTTGAGAACCTAAATACAATGTATCTATACCTAATTTGTTCCATGGAATTTCAGGTATTTCATAATGTTTCAATTCCTCCATTTGATTATTTACTCTATATTTATTACATATTCTACAATTCAATACAGTTTTTTTAAGTACTGAAATAATTCCTGGCCAGAAAAAAGATTGATTGGCTCTATTTTTACATTTTACAATTCCAAAATGACCATAATGAATACCATCAATAATCTGAGACCTTGACCCTTCAGGTATACAGCAATTTTATTTCCTTTGAATAAAGACCATTTGCTTTCAACTATCTCATTCCTAAATCTATAATAATCCCTCAACAAAGCAGGAAATTTTTAATAGTATTAGTCCAACCATTTTTAATATATTTCCTCAATAAACACATTCCTGAATATTCATTTGAAAGTTTCAACAATTCTCTAATTTTCTCATCCTTAAATTTACTGTTATTTTCTATCACACATACTTCTAAACCATAATCAAGTGGTACTAAATTTTCATTATTCATAATGTATGCTCTGGACAAAGCATCAGACAAGAATAAATCTTTTTCCTGGTTTATAAATCATTTCAAAATTGAACCGTCGAACAAATTTTCAAGGTCAAGATTGTTGTTACTAGTGCGGAAGTAAACATGAGAAGTATTGCTGTCCACCAGTGTGAAAAGAGCGGCCAAAGATAGCGGCCGAAATATTCGAATACACCCGATCGGCCAATCCATTGGCGTGCGCGTCGGTTCATATTAATTATACGAATTCGGTGCTAAAATTGAATTAATTGGAGAAATAAGAGGGATATCAGTGCCATTGCGATTTTCTCATCTGGTAGATGAATTCTGAGTGAAATGCATTGATCTAAGATACTAATGTGTCGAATTGGACTCGTCTGATTTAATTCACTTATATTTCTCGATAACGGAATGGGGCCAATGATATTGCAAAAATACGAGGAATACTGGCAGTAAGGAATTGGATTGGAAAGTATAGTGTATTTTTGAAAAAAAAAATAGACTACACACAGAATTTTTGGGAATAGTTTTTGATAAATGAAATTCGGAGTCGTCCTTCGATGGAAAGGCGGAATTCTTACATCACCAAATTTGAAGCAAATATTCCATAGGACATGGGAAGAAAAAGGCCGAGAAAAATTCGACTTGCCGAGGGGGCTCTGGGGTTGAAATTTCAACCCTTAACATTCAAGGTCGTTTTCGATAAGAAAAAAGATCCTTGCATCACCAAATTTGGTACAAATATTCCGTAGGACATGGAGAAGAATAAGACGAAAAAAAATTCGACTTGCCTAGGGGCTCTGGGGTTCAAATTGCAACCCTTATCTTTCAAGTTCGTTTTTCGATAAGAAAAAAAGATCCTTGCATCACCAAATTTGGAACAAATATTCCTTAGGACATGGAGAAGAATAAGACGAAAAAAATTCGACTTGCTTAGGGGCTCTGGGGTTGAAATTGCAACCCTTAACTTTCAAGTTCGTTTTTCGATAAGAAAAAAAGATCCTTGCATCACCAAATTTCGAACAAATATTCCTTAGACATGGGAAGAAGAAGCCGAAAAAATTCGACTTGCCTAGGGGCTTTGTGGTTGAAATTGCAACCCTTAACTTTCAAGGTCGTTTTCGATAAGAAAAAAAAGATCCTTGCATCACCAAATTTGGTACAAATATTTCTTTGGACCTGGAGAGGAATAAGCCGAAAAAAATTCGACTTGCCTAGGGGCTCTGGGGTTCAAATTGCAACCCTTAACATTCAAGGTCGTTTTTCGATAAGAAAAAATAATCCTTGCATCACCAAATTTGGTACAAATATTCCGTAGGACATGGAGAAGAATAAGACGAAAAAAAATTCGACTTGCCTAGGGGCTCTGGGGTTCAAATTGCAACCCTTAACTTTCAAGTTCGTTTTTCGATAAGAAAAAAAGATCCTTGCATCACCAAATTTGGTACTGATATTTCTTGGGAGATAAAGAATAAGCCGAAAAACAATTCGACTTGCCTAGGGGCTCTGGGGTTGAAATTGCAACCCTTAACTTTCAAGTTCGTTTTTCGATAAGAAAAAAAGATCCTTGCATCACCAAATTTGAAACAAATATTCCTTAGGACATGGGGTAGAAGAAGCCGAAAAAAAATTCGACTTGCCTAGGGGCTCTGGGGTTCAAATTGCAACCCTTAACTTTCAAGGTAGTTTTTCGATAAGAAAAAAAGATCCTTGCATCACCAAATTTGGTACAAATATTTCTTAGGAGATGGGGAAGAACAGGCCGAGAAAAAATTCGACTTGCCTAGGGGCTCTGGGGTTCAAATTGCAACCCTTATCTTTCAAGTTCGTTTTTCGATAAGAAAAAAAGATCCTTGCATCACCAAATTTGGAACAAATATTCCTTAGGACATGGAGAAGAATAAGACGAAAAAAAATTCGACTTGCCTAGGGGCTCTGGGGTTGAAATTGCAACCCTTAACTTTCAAGTTCGTTTTCGATAAGAAAAAAGATCCTTGCATCACCAAATTTGGTACAAATATTTCTTAGGACCTGGAGAAGAATAAGCCGAAAAAATTCGACTTGCCTAGGGGCTCTGGGGTTCAAATTGCAACCCTTAACATTCAAGGTCGTTTTCGATAAGAAAAAAAATCCTTGCATCACCAAATTTGGAACAAATATTCCTTAGGACATGGAGAAGAATAAGACGAAAAAAATTCGACTTTGCCTAGGGACTCTGGGGTTGAAATTACAACCCTTAACTTTCAAGTTCGTTTTCGATAAGAAAAAGTACTTTGCATCACCAAATTTGGTACAAATATTTCTTAGGACCTGGAGAAGAATAAGCCGAAAAAAATTCGACTTGCCTAGGGGCTCTGGGGTTCAAATTCCAACCCTTAACATTTCAAAGGTCGTTTTCGATAAAAAAAAAAAATCCTTGCATCACCAAATTTGGTACAAATATTCCGTAGGACATGGAGAAGAATAAGACGAAAAAAATTCGTCTTGCCTAGGGGGCTCTGGGGTTGAAATTGCAACCCTTATCTTTCAAGTTCGTTTTTCGATAAAGAAAAAGATCCTTGCATCACCAAATTTGGAACAAATATTCCTTAGGACATGGAGAAAGAATAAGACGAAAAAATTCGACTTGTCTAGGGGCTCTGGGGTTGAAATAGCAACCCTTAACTTTCAAGTTCGTTTTCGATAAGAAAAAGATCCTTGCATCACCAAATTTGGTACAAATATATCTTAGGACCTGGAAAGAATAAGCGAAAAATTCGAGATTTGCCTAAGGAATATTTGTTCCAAATTTGGTGATGCAAGATCTTTTTCTTATCGAAAACGAACTTGAAAGGTTAGGGTTGCAATTTGAACCCCAGAGCTAGGCAATTCGAATTTTTCGGCTTTTTCTTCCCATGTCTAAGAATATTTGTTCCAAATTTGATGATGCAAGGATCTTTTTCTTATCGAAAAACGAACTTGAAAGTAGGGTTGCAATTTGAACCCAGAGCCCCTAGGCAAGTAGAATTTTTTTCGTCTTATTCTTTCCATGTCTAAGAATATTTGTTCCAAATTTGGTGATGCAAGGATCTTTTTTTCTTATCGAAAACGAACTTGGAGTAAGATGGTTGCAATTTGAATCCCAGAGGCCCTAGGCAAGTCGGAATTTTTCGTCTTATTCTTCTCCATGTCTAAGATTATTTGTTCCAAATTTGGTGATGCAAGATTTTTTTTTCTTATCGAAAAACAGGCTTGAAAGTTAAGGTTGGTATTTGAACCCCAGAGCCCTGTGGCAAGTCGAATTTTTCGGCTCGTTCTTCCCATGTCCTAAGGAATATTTGTTTCAAATTTGGTGATGCAAGGATCTTTTTTCTTATCGAAAAACGACCTTGAATGTTAAGTAGGGTTGAAATTTCAACCCCAGAGCCCCTCGGCAAGTCGAATTTTTCTCGGCCTTTTCTTCCCATGTCCTATGGAATATTTGCTTCAAATTTGGTGATGTAAAATTCCGCCTTTCCATCGAAGGACGACTCGAATTTCATTTATCAAAACTATTCCCAAAATTCTGTGTGTAGTCTATTTTTTTTTTCAAAAATACACTTTACTTTCCAATCCAATTCCTTACTGCCAGTATTCCTCGTATTTTTGCAATATCATTGGCCCCATTCCGTTATCGAGAAATATAAGTGAATTAAATCAGACGAGTCAATTCTGACACATTAGTATCTTAGATCAATGCATTTCACTCAGTAAATTCATCTACCAGATGTAGAAAATCGCAATGGCACTGATATCCTCTTATTTCTCCAATTAATTCAATTTTAGCACCGAATTCGTATAATTAATATGAACCGACGCGCACGCCAATGGATTGGCCGATCGGGTTTATTCGAATATTTGGGCCGCTATCTTTGGCCGCTCTTTTCACACTGGTTTGCTGTCCGGCATATAGACGAAAAAGTGTGTGGGTTATACAATCATTTGCGAAAATGTGTGATAAAAGAAAAGTGAATGGTGTTAATATGGAAAAGAATTGCCAGGAAATTGACAACAAGCCTGTTTATGTGTACAGTGTTGATCAAACATACTCAAAGAAATAATTCATGGTATACGTCTCTACTGTGAATAACAAGGTAACTGTCTGTTTTAAATTGGACACAGGAGCTCGAGCGAATTTAATATCAATGGCTTAAATGAAAAATTTAAAGGAAAATAATCTAATAATTCAAACTAACATAAAATTGAAGTCATATACTAATGATTTTCTTCCTGTTATTGGCAAATGTTTTTTGCATTGAAGATATAAAAATGTTACTGTCTTATTGAAATTTTTGTAGTAGATTCAGTTAAGAGCGTATACTTGGTCTAGAAGCTATAAAAAATTTTGACAATACCTACAAGCAAAAAGGAAGTACAACGGTTTTGGGGATGATTACGTATGTCGGTCGTTTTATACCAAATTTGTCAAATTTAAATTCACCATTAAGGGATGTCATAAAAAAAGAATAATTTATTTGTTTGGACTGATCAGCATACAAAATTTAAAAGAAAATTAACTGAAGCCCCGGTTTT
>JARTUT010001939.1:0-2500 GCA_030674115.1 Micraspis discolor
GGTCTCCTCTTTACGGCGCAATGTAGCCCGTGTCCCGTATTCGAGGCACCGTCAGCGGGAACCGCTAGTTATACGCATGTCTAGTAGGTGTCCGCGGAACGGAAAACCGTTCCGAAGGCTTTAAAGATTTCGCCCGAAACGATCGCTCCGTTCCGTCTAGCTCGCTCTTATGCTGAGCGGAGACGGAAGGTCCGACCATTCCTCAACGGACTGAGAGACGTCGACTGTCGCGACGCCCCGTTACATTAGCGTCATGAATATGAGCACTATAAGCGGGGATTGTTGCAGACTTCGGTCTCGAATGTCCCACGATAACCGCAACTGATAAGATGGCATGAATTTACGAGTTGCAGTCGTTCCCAAGTTCGCGTGACCACAAAGACGCGAGCGTGCGAGCGCTGCGATCGCTTCGTCGGCTCCGGCTACTCTCTTCTCCCGAATCATGTTTAATGAATGATCGGCCTCTAAATAGGGCCGCCCGAATATTGAAATAAATAAATATATATATATATATATAAAGTCTGGCATGAATATTATAACTGTTGCAAAATAATATGCGAATGGGATAACCGCATAAATGAATTGAATGAATGAACTAATGAATGGATAATATTCGGGACGATTAAGAGTGCCAGAGATATCGACGATCTCCGATCGTGAGTGCCGCCGCGGCTGCGGATTGTTGGAACAACGCTTGAGCACAGGGATAAGGCTCATCGTATGTTTCGTGTACGTCTGATCTCTAGGAACGTCGCCAGTCACGCACAAGAAGGCAGTGCAGACGGACGTTCAAACCGAAGAGGTCGAACTTATAAGATTACCTGAACGGTGGATCACTTGGCTCGTGGGTCGATGAAGAACGCTGCCAATTGCGCGTCATCATGCGAACTGCAGGACACATGAACATCGACATTTCGAACGCACATGGCGGTCCTCGGACTTTGTCCTCGGACCACTCCTGACTGAGGGTCGGTTCCATTTAAAGACTGCCCGGAGCGCCACGTACGCCTAGGCGTCGACGATAGGGACGGATCGACGACATAATCGATTCACGCCACCACTGATACGTGGAGCGCGTTCTCGTAACGCAGCTAACGTGTCTTTCGTTGTAGGCGTACGGTCGATCTATTGTTGTATGATCACGTCTAACGTCGGCATATGCCGGAGGCCGTGGTCGACTACGGGCGAGTTGGACGGTTTGACGCGAGACTCCGAGACGTCGCTTGACGCGACGCCCCTGTGGCGTACGCTCTGCGATTGTCTTGTTGTTCCCGCGCCGTCTTGAATTGCTATGGCACTGATACAGTGGTGCGTCGCGGTACGGCAGCATATCAGCTCCCTTACTGGTTGTACGCGATCGTCGTGTCCGAGAGATTCCTCTTCGAACGACGTCCGATCGCTACGTACGCCGGTTCGTGTTGAAGCCGAAGCATGCCATAATAAGCGCGCATCCCGTACGTTCTCGGAAGTGCAAACGAGAGGCCTGTACGGATCGTCTTCTTCGCATCGTCGAGGGCGCCTTATGCGAGACTCAGCTTGCGTGAGCTTAGAGCGGACGTCATGTCAGCCCGTAAAGGAGCCGATGTTGACACGCCCGGAAGCCGCGGCAGAGCTCTCCTCCGAGTGCCCTCCGATCGTCTAATTCGATTACGTTATAGCCTTTCCGGCGCTTAGGTCCGTACGACGAATCTATTCGACCTCAGTTCAGGTGAGACTACCCGCTGAATTTAAGCATATTATTAAGCGGAGGAAAAGAAACTAACTAGGATTCCTCAGTAGCGGCGAGCGAACAGGGAAAAGCCCAGCACTGAATCCCGCGATCGTAACCGGTCGCCGGGAGATGTGGTGTTCAGAAGGATCCATCATCTGGTGGGTTCGCGGCGCGTTCAAGTCCATCTTGAATGGGGCCATCGCCCATAGAGGGTGCCAGGCCCGTAGCGACCGCCGCGTCCCGCTAGAGGATCTCTTCTTAGAGTCGGGTTGCTTGAGAGTGCAGCCCTAAGTGGGTGGTAAACTCCATCTAAGGCTAAATATAACCACGAGACCGATAGCGAACAAGTACCGTGAGGGAAAGTTGAAAAGAACTTTGAAGAGAGAGTTCAAGAGTACGTGAAACCGTTCAGGGGTAAACCTGAGAAACCCGAAAGGTCGAATGGGGAGATTCATTCGCGCACTGATGTTGGAATGTACAGACTGCAGGAAGCGCGGACGTTCGCGTCCGTCGCTCCCGTCGGTACATCGACCGACGTCGGGCGCGTGCACTTCTCCCCTAGTAGGTCGTCGCGATCCGTTGGGTGCTGTTCTACGGTCCGCTCGGTAGACCGTGAGCTCGGATTTTCCGACGTTCGCGGACCAGCGTAAACCGAACAGCTCGCCCGACGGTTTATCGATGGCGGGGCCGCGATTCAGTTCGCGTCCGGCCCGCGGCAAGTATGCGGATACGTGATGGCTATCGGACCTAGCGCCGATACCGTCCGTCCGTTACTGTTCGCCGCGGTGT
>JARTUT010001939.1:7500-15000 GCA_030674115.1 Micraspis discolor
CTGGAGGGTCATCTGGGTGTATCTAGACATATATAGGGGCATGGTGGTCGAGAGAGGTGTAAACGCAAAGCGATCTTGAAACACCGAGAGGCGTCTGATCCGATGGCAATGGGATCGTAGGTCGCTGTTTCGGTCGAAATAGAAATCTCGAAAGCACCGACGTCGTATCGGTCCCATAGTAGAAGTTATTCTATACGACCGAGTCGGGTGGTACGAAAGTCCGAGATTCCGTATTATTAGTTTCCGATCGATACATTAACGTAAGAACGACGAACGAACGTCTGTTATATTGCGTTATATAAGATCCGAATGCATCCTCAGTCCGTAAAATTATTTTCGCTAAACGCAATATAACCCGGTACGAACTACGATGTTCGTACCGGATCGGTTCACCGAACGGGAAGATGTAAGTCCGTAAAAACTACGCGAACACCTATCATACATCGCGTTTGATGAAGTCGATACGCTTTCGGAGTCTTTGAAAAAATTTTTCTCAACGCAATATAACGCGGTCCATGACCGATCCGGCACGAATATGCTAAACGCAATATAACACCGAACAGTCCGTTCGGGCCGTCTGGAGGGTCATCTGGGTGTATCTAGACATATATAGGGGCATGGTGGTCGAGAGAGGTGTAAACGCAAAGCGATCTTGAAACACCGAGAGGCGTCCGATCCGATGGCAATGGGATCGTAGGTCGCTGTTTCGGTCGAAATAGAAATCTCGAAAGCACCGACGTCGTATCGGTCCATAGTAGAAGTTATTCTATACGACCGAGTCGGGTGGTACGAAAGTCCGAGATTCGTATTATTAGTTTCCGATCGATACATGAACGTAAGAACGACGAACGAACGTCTGTTATATTGCGTTATATAAGATCCGAATGCATCCTCAGTCCGTAAAAATTATTTTCGCTAAACGCAATATAACCCGGTACGAACTACGATGTTCGTACCGGATCGGTTCACCGAACGGGAAGATGTAAGTCCGTAAAAACTACGCGAACACCTATCATACATCGCGTTTGATGAAGTCGATACGCTTTCGGAGTCTTTGAAAAAATTTTCTCAACGCAATATAACGCGGTCCATGACCGATCCGGCACGAATATGCTAAACGCAATATAACACCGAATAGTCCGTTCGGGCCGTCTGGAGGTCATCTGGGTGTATCTAGACATATATAGGGGCGAGGTGGTCGGGAGAGGTGTCAACGCAAAGCGATCTTGAAACACCGAGAGGCGTCCGATCTGATGGCAATAGGATCGTAGGTCGCTGTTCCGGTCGAAAAAGAAATCTCGAAAGCACCGACGTAGTATCGGTCCGATAGTAAAAGTTTTTCTATACGACCGAGACGGGTGATACGAAAGTCCGAGATTCCTTATTAATCGATTCCGTACGATGTATGAACGTAAGAAAGACGAACGAACGTCTGTTATATTGCGTTAGGTAAGATCCGAATGCGTTCTCAGTCCGTAAAAATCGATCTCGCTAAACGCAATATAACACCGAATAGTCCGTTCGGGCCGTCTGGAGGGTCATCTGTGGGTATCTAGACATATATAGGGGCGAGGTGGTCGAGAGAGGTGTCAACGCAAAGCGATCTTGAAACACCGAGAGGCGTCCGATCTGATGGCAATAGGATCGTAGGTCGCTGTTCCGGTCGAAAAAGAAGTCTCGAAAGCACCGACGTAGTATCGGTCCGATAGTAAAAGTTTTTCTATACGACCGAGACGGGTGATACGAAAGTCCGAGATTCCTTTTTAATCGATTCCGTACGATGTATGAACGTAAGAAAGACGAACGAACGTCTGTTATATTGCGTTAAGTAAGATCCGAATGCATTCTCAGTCCGTAAAAATCGATCTCGCTAAACGCAATATAACACCGAATAGTCCGTTCGGGCCGTCTGGAGGGTCATCTGGGCTATCTAGACATATATAGGGGCGAGGTGGTCGAGAGAGGTGTCAACGCAAAGCGATCTTGAAACACCGAGAGGCGTCCGATCTGATGGCAATGGGATCGTAGGTCGCTGTTTCGGTCGAAAAAGAAGTCTCGAAAGCACCGACGTAGTATCGGTCCGATAGTAAAAGTTTTTCTATACGACCGAGTCGGGTGATACGAAAGTCCGAGATTCCTTATTAATCGATTCCGTACGATGTATGAACGTAAGAAAGACGAACGAACGTCTGTTATATTGCGTTAGGTAATATCCGAATGCATTCTCAGTCCGTAAAAATCGATTTCGCTATACGCAATACAACACCGAATAGTCCGTTCGGGCCGTCTGGAGGGTCATCTGGGGCTTACCAGACATATATAGGGGCATGGTGGTCGGGATAGGTGTAAACGCAAAGCGATCTTGAAACACCGAGAGGCGTCCGATCTGATGGCAATGGGATCGTAGGTCGCCGTTTCGGTCGAAAAGGAAATCTCGAAAGCACCGACGTCGTATCGGTCTGTTGGTAAAAGTTTTTACACGACCGAGTCGGATGGTACGAAAGTCCGAGATTCCGTATTAATCTTTCCCGTAAGATGATGTATGATCGTAAGAAAGACGTACGAATGTATGTGGATGAAATCGACATGCATTCAGAGTCCGTAAATATTATTTTTCTTAACGCAATATAACTCAGAATTTTCCGTTGGGGCCGTCTGGAGGGTCATCTGGGGGTCTCCAGACATATATAAGGGGTGAGAAGACAGAGAGGTCATAACCGTCCATAGTTATTTGGGTTCCAACATGAGAGTTCTTTGATGGATTATCAGTTGGATCGAGGTAGACCGGAAAAGTCACACTGCCCCGGCGATGACAGATTCTATGCGGAAGATATTGTCTTTATATATGAGAAATCGAACCGCCGCCGATATGCTTCTGAATGCGCATCAATGTTGATCTAGCAACCCGCTCTCTCCGATTGACGACTTAAAAGAAATACATGTGATATACTGGCATAAATGAAAAACATGTATTGAAATTATATAATTTGGCTCAATGAAATATGATAAAGGTGCATGAATAAATAAATAAATGAATGGAATGAATGGGTTATAATGAAACACAGGCAAAATGAAACACAGATAAATGAAATATACACTGTGATAAATAATGAAACACGGACCAAAGTCGTTCGATCGTGATGTGATGGTTTAATGCTAGATCTAGATGAAGTTTTATTCGTTGCTATCTGTAGCTTGGTGGGATCGATCATCGTATTTGGCAGTACTCGCCCTTAGCGTCTGGAGCTCCCCGTACAGCGAGACCGCGGCCCTCTTCGATTCTCTGTATTCGAATGGTCATATGCGGTCAACCTTAAACTCATCGTGGCCTACCTCTAGGTATTGATTCCACGTTAAACCATGCGACCGCTCGCTTCTTACCAAGCGTGATTAGAAATGTGAGATTTCTCGAATACACCGTGTCGTTATATATCATCATGTATAACGAAGGGTCGAGAATGTGATTGGAATAATAATCAAATGACGAGGGCGTCGATCTGTCGATCATATCGATTAGTTTCGCTCGCGCCTCGGCAGGGGATCTATTACGGATCTCGTAGCTTCGACTGTCTGCCGCGTGCGGCGTTTATCTCCGCACCTCTCCACTTCGCATGATAATAATGAATTGTGCTCAGCAACCGTGACTTTTTCAAGTTTTGGTGTTGTCACATTAATAATTGGGGCTAGAGCGATGATCGAAAATTCACGAAAGTGTATTTTAATAAAACGATCATCGATATGATATATTCATATATGAAGATTGGAGTGGCAATGCGTTGATCTATCGTACGTTACGCAATTTAAAGGCAGATGGGCGTTGCGAAAATTCTATTGAATTGAATTGAAGATGGTGCTATAAGGTTCGATCTGACGTCCGAGCTCTAGAAGCGGTCACGATTTGTTAGTTCGAATGTGACGTTCGGAGGGCTCCTAGCGCGACAACAGATCATCCGTAGCACCTGAACTGTCGTATTCGAAGTGGGGCGCTGACCGATGTCTTACGGCTTTGTGTCGGCGCCGCATACGCACGCCTGAACTGGACGTCGAGGGTTAACGATCTGCTTTCGTAGCTGTCGCGGAACCCACCGTCCGTTCTCGTGTCTCGGAACGCAGTTCCCTGGTTGATCCTGCCAGTAGTCATATGCTTGTCTCAAAGATTAAGCCATGCATGTCTCAGTACAAACCAAATTAAGGTGAAACCGCGAAAGGCTCATTAAATCAGTTATGGTTCCTTAGATCGTACTCACATTTACTTGGATAACTGTGGTAATTCTAGAGCTAATACATGCAAATAGAGCTCCGACCGGGAACGGAAGGAGCGCTTTTTTAGATCAAAACCAATAGGTGTCGAGCGCAAGCTCTTCGTCTTTCAATTTGGTGAATCTGAATAACTTTATGCTGATCGCACGGTCTCGTACCGGTGACGCATCTTTCAAATGTCTGCCTTATCAACTGTCGATGGTAGGTTCTGCGCCTACCATGGTTGTTACGGGTAACGGGGAATCAGGGTTCGATTCCGGAGAGGGAGCCTGAGAAACGGCTACCACATCCAAGGAAGGCAGCAGGCGCGCAAATTACCCACTCCCAGCTCGGGGAGGTAGTGACGAAAAATAACGATACGGGACTCATCCGAGGCCCCGTAATCGGAATGAGAACACTCTAAACCCTTTAACGAGGATCAATTGGAGGGCAAGTCTGGTGCCAGCAGCCGCGGTAATTCCAGCTCCAATAGCGTATATTAAAGTTGTTGCGGTTAAAAAGCTCGTAGTCGAACTTGTGTCCCGCGCCGTCCGGTTCATCGCTTGCGGTGTCAACTGGCGTGTCGCGGGACGTCCTGCCGGCGGGTCGTTCGCAAGGGCGACCCATCTGTACCCGCCTAGGTGCTCTTCATTGAGTGTCGAGGTGGGCCGGCACTTTACTTTGAACAAACTAAGGTGCTTAAAGCAGGCTGAAATTTTGCCAGAATATTTTATGCATGGAATAATGAAACAGGACCTCGAATCCATTTTGTTGGTTTTCGGATCTTCGAGGTAATGATTAACAGGAACGGATGGGGGCATTCGTATTGCGACGTTAGAGGTGAAATTCTTGGATCGTCGCAAGACGGACAGAAGCGAAAGCATTTGCCAAAAACGTTTTCATTGATCAAGAACGAAAGTTAGAGGTTCGAAGGCGATCAGATACCGCCCTAGTTCTAACCATAAACTATGCCAGCTAGCGATCCGCCGACGTTCCTCCGATGACTCGGCGGGCAGCTTCCGGGAAACCAAAGCTTTTGGGTTCCGGGGAAGTATGGTTGCAAAGCTGAAACTTAAAGGAATTGACGGAAGGGCACCACCAGGAGTGGAGCCTGCGGCTTAATTTGACTCAACACGGGAAACCTCACCAGGCCCGGACACCGGAAGGATTGACAGATTGAGAGCTCTTTCTTGATTCGGTGGGTGGTGGTGCATGGCCGTTCTTAGTTGGTGGAGCGATTTGTCTGGTTAATTCCGATAACGAACGAGACTCTAGCCTGCTAACTAGGCGTATTAGACATCCTCAAAGGCCCCGATTTCGGTCGGCGGGTTTTTACTGTCTGCGTACATTATATTCTTCTTAGAGGGACAGGCGGCTTCTAGCCGCACGAGATTGAGCAATAACAGGTCTGTGATGCCCTTAGATGTTCTGGGCCGCACGCGCGCTACACTGAAGGAATCAGCGTGTCTTCCCTGGCCGAGAGGCCCGGGTAACCCGCTGAACCTCCTTCGTGCTAGGGATTGGGGCTTGCAATTGTTCCCCATGAACGAGGAATTCCCAGTAAGCGCGAGTCATAAGCTCGCGTTGATTACGTCCCTGCCCTTTGTACACACCGCCCGTCGCTACTACCGATTGAACGATTTAGTGAGGTCTTCGGACCGGTACGCGGTGGCGTTTCGGCGTCACCGCTGTTGCTGGGAAGATGACCAAACTTGATCGTTTAGAGGAAGTAAAAGTCGTAACAAGGTTTCCGTAGGTGAACCTGCGGAAGGATCATTAACGATATAATAAGTGTTTCGTAATTTATTACGTTCAACACATACATTATATTCAGTTGAATTCCGAAATTTCCATCGTCGATCATCAATTGGACTCTTCGTTGACGTCTTTCGATCGGATGCCTTCCTTAGCTGTATGCGGGAGCGGCGCCGTGAGATTAATTCAGATGCATCGTTGTTGTCCGATCGACGTTAAAGAACCTCGCCTTTTCCGGACCGGGCAGCTTCCGTTTATCTGATGAACGGGACGCGTTCGTCCATCGGAGAGAGAGACTCCATAATGGAGCAGTATCTGCCGATAGCTGATCGAACCGTCTGCGTTGTCGCTAAAATGGATCTTGCCGGCCACGGGAGGCGAGTAGAACGATAAGAGGTCTGGTATCGGATCGGGATGCCGATCAAATCGGGTACCTAAGGACCCTATGACGATATGGATCGTATACGTGTCCCCGCGGCACGGTGAAGAATTTCGACGACATTGGTGGACGTCGCCCGTAACTACGCTGATGACGACCGAACGGCCCCCCCGACATAAGGCACCGTCAACGGATCCGAGAGGGTCCGCGGCACGGAGACATGTCGGTGTAAGGCGGCTGTTCGGATCGGTCTCCTCTTTACGGCGCGATGTAGCCCGTGTCTCGAATTCGAGGTACCGTCAACGGGGACCGCCGGCTATACGCATCGATCGTATACGTGTTCTCGCGGCACGGCGAAGAATAACGACGACATTGGTGGACGTCGCCCGTAACTACGCTGATGACGACCGAACGGCCCCCGACATAAGGCACCGTCAACGGATCCGAGAGGGTCCGCGGCACGGAGACATGTCGGTGTAAGGCGGCTGTTCGGATCGGTCTCCTCTTTACGGCGCGATGTGGCCCGTGTCTAGCTTTACGGCGCGATGTAGCCCGTGTCTCGAATTCGAGGCACCGTCAACCGGATACGCATCGATCGAGCGTGTCTCGCGGCACGGCGAAGAATAACGACGACATTGGTGGACGTCGCCCGTCTGATGACGTGTAAGGGGCGGCACGGAGACATGTCGTTGTAAGGCGGCTGTTCGGATCGGTCTCCTCTTTACGGCGCGATGTAGCCCGTGTCTAGTTTTCGAGGCACCGTCAACGGGAACCGCTAGTTATACGCATCGATCGTATACGTGTCCTCGCGGCACGGAGAAGAATTTCGACGACATTGGTGGACGTCGCCCGCCGCTGATGACGACCGAACGGCCCCCGACATAAGGCACCGTCAACGATCCGAGAGGGTCCGCGGCACGGAGACATGTCGGTGTAAGGCGGCGGTCTCCTTTACGGCGCGATGTAGCCCGTGTCTCGAATTCGAGGTACTGTCAACAAGGACCGCCGGTAATACGCATCGAACGTATACGTGTTCTCGCGGCACGGCGAAGAATTTCGGCGACATTGGCGGACGTGGCCCGTAACTATGCTGATGACGACCGAACGGCCCCCCCGACATAAGGCAC
>JARTUT010001939.1:22500-32500 GCA_030674115.1 Micraspis discolor
TCACGCGTTGTTCGTACCGGATCGGTTCACGTGTTGTTCGTACCGGATCGGTTCACCGAACGAGAAGATATAAGTCCGTAAAAACGACGCGAACACCTATCTAACATCGCGTTCGATGAGGTCGATACGCCTTCGGAGTCTTTGAAAATGATTTTCTCAACGCAATATAACCACGTCCTGAACCGACCCGGTACGAACTACGATGTTCGTACCGGATCGGTTCACCGAACGGGAAGATGTAAGTCCGTAAAAAGGACGCGAACACCTATCATACATCGCGTTTGACGAAGTCGATACGCCTTCGGGGTCTTTGAAAATAATTTTTCTCAACGCAATATAACCACGTCCTGAACCGACCCGGTACGAACTACGATGTTCGTACCGGATCGGTTCACCGAACGGGAAGATGTAAGTCCGTAAAAACGACGCGAACACCTATCATACATCGCGTTTGACGAAGTCGATACGCCTTCGGGGTCTTTGAAAATAATTTTTCTCAACGCAATATAACCCGGTACGAACTACGATGTTCGTACCGGATCGGTTCACCGAACGGGAAGATGTAAGTCCGTAAAAACGACGCGAACACCTATCATACATCGCGTTTGACGAAGTCGATACGCCTTCGGGGTCTTTGAAAATAATTTTTCTCAACGCAATATAACCCGGTACGAACTACGATGTTCGTACCGGATCGGTTCACCGAACGGGAAGATGTAAGTCCGTAAAAACTACGCGAACACCTATCATACATCGCGTTTGATGAAGTCGATACGCTTTCGGAGTCTTTGAAAAAAATTTTTCTCAACGCAATATAACGCGGTCCATGACCGATCCGGCACGAATATGCTAAACGCAATATAACACCGAACAGTCCGTTCGGGCCGTCTGGAGGGGAACTACGATGTTCGTACCGGATCGGTTCACCGAACGATGGAAATGGGATCGTAAGTCGCCGTCGAAATAGAAAAACGACGTCGAACACCATATAGAAGTTATTCTATCGCGTTGGACGAAAGTCGATACGCCGATCGATTAACGTAAGAACGACGAACGAACGTCTGTTATATTGCGTTATTAAGAAAATGCAATTTTCTCAACGCAATATAACCCGGTACGAACTACGATGTTCGTACCGGATCGGTTCACCGAACGGGAAGATGTAAGTCCGTAAAAACTACGCGAACACCTATCATACATCGCGTTTGATGAAGTCGATACGCTTTCGGAGTCTTTGAAAAAAATTTTTCTCAACGCAATATAACGCGGTCCATGACCGATCCGGCACGAATATGCTAAACGCAATATAACACCGAACAGTCCGTTCGGGCCGTCTGGAGGGTCATCTGGGTGTATCTAGACATATATAGGGGCATGGTGGTCGAGAGAGGTGTAAACGCAAAGCGATCTTGAAACACCGAGAGGCGTCCGATCCGATGGCAATGGGATCGTAGGTCGCTGTTTCGGTCGAAATAGAAATCTCGAAAGCACCGACGTCGTATCGGTCCCATAGTAGAAGTTATTCTATACGACCGAGTCGGGTGGTACGAAAGTCCGAGATTAGGTATTATTAGTTTCCGATCGATACATGAACGTAAGAACGACGAACGAACGTCTGTTATATTGCGTTATATAAGATCCGAATGCATCCTCAGTCCGTAAAAATTATTTTCGCTAAACGCAATATAACCCGGTACGAACTACGATGTTCGTACCGGATCGGTTCACCGAACGGGAAGATGTAAGTCCGTAAAAACTACGCGAACACCTATCATACATCGCGTTTGATGAAGTCGATACGCTTTCGGAGTCTTCGAAAAAAATTTTTCTCAACGCAATATAACGCGGTCCATGACCGATCCGGCACGAATATGCTAAACGCAATATAACACCGAATAGTCCGTTCGGGCCGTCTGGAGGGTCATCTGGGTGTATCTAGACATATATAGGGGCGAGGTGGTCGGGAGAGGTGTCAACGCAAAGCGATCTTGAAACACCGAGAGGCGTCCGATCTGATGGCAATAGGATCGTAGGTCGCTGTTCCGGTCGAAAAAGAAATCTCGAAAGCACCGACGTAGTATCGGTCCGATAGTAAAAGTTTTCTATACGACCGAGACGGGTGATACGAAAGTCCGAGATTCCTTATTAATCGATTCCGTACGATGTATGAACGTAAGAAAGACGAACGAACGTCTGTTATATTGCGTTAGGTAAGATCCGAATGCGTTCTCAGTCCGTAAAAATCGATCTCGCTAAACGCAATATAACACCGAATAGTCCGTTCGGGCCGTCTGGAGGGTCATCTGTGGGTATCTAGACATATATAGGGGCGAGGTGGTCGAGAGAGGTGTCAACGCAAAGCGATCTTGAAACACCGAGAGGCGTCCGATCTGATGGCAATAGGATCGTAGGTCGCTGTTCCGGTCGAAAAAGAAGTCTCGAAAGCACCGACGTAGTATCGGTCCGATAGTAAAAGTTTTTCTATACGACCGAGTCGGGTGATACGAAAGTCCGAGATTCCTTTTAATCGATTCCGTACGATGTATGAACGTAAGAAAGACGAACGAACGTCTGTTATATTGCGTTAAGTAAGATCCGAATGCATTCTCAGTCCGTAAAAATCGATCTCGCTAAACGCAATATAACACCGAATAGTCCGTTCGGGCCGTCTGGAGGGTCATCTGGGGCTATCTAGACATATATAGGGGCGAGGTGGTCGAGAGAGGTGTCAACGCAAAGCGATCTTGAAACACCGAGAGGCGTCCGATCTGATGGCAATAGGATCGTAGGTCGCTGTTCCGGTCGAAAAAGAAGTCTCGAAAGCACCGACGTAGTATCGGTCCGATAGTAAAAGTTTTTCTATACGACCGAGTCGGGTGATACGAAAGTCCGAGGTTCCTTATTAATCGATTCCGTACGATGTATGAACGTAAGAAAGACGAACGAACGTCTGTTATATTGCGTTAGGTAAGATCCGAATGCATTCTCAGTCCGTAAAAATCGATTTCGCTATACGCAATACAACACCGAATAGTCCGTTCGGGCCGTCTGGAGGGTCATCTGGGGCTTACCAGACATATATAGGGCATGGTGGTCGGGATAGGTGTAAACGCAAAGCGATCTTGAAACACCGAGAGGCGTCCGATCTGATGGCAATGGGATCGTAGGTCGCCGTTTCGGTCGAAAAGGAAATCTCGAAAGCACCGACGTCGTATCGGTCTGTTGGTAAAAGTTTTTTACACGACCGAGTCGGATGGTACGATAGTCCGAGATTCCGTATTAATCTTTCCCGTAAGATGATGTATGATCGTAAGAAAGACGTACGAATGTATGTGGATGAAATCGACATGCATTCAGAGTCCGTAAATATTATTTTTCTTAACGCAATATAACTCAGAATTTTCCGTTGGGGCCGTCTGGAGGGTCATCTGGGGTCTCCAGACATATATAAGGGTGAGAAGACAGAGAGGTCATAACCGTCCATAGTTATTTGGGTTCCAACATGAGAGTTCTTTGATGGATTATCAGTTGGATCGAGGTAGACCGGAAAAGTCACACTGCCCCGGCGATGACAGATTCTATGCGGAAGATATTGTCTTTATATATGAGAAATCGAACCGCCGCCGATATGCTTCTGAATGCGCATCAATGTTGATCTAGCAACCCGCTCTCTCCGATTGACGACTTAAAAGAAATACATGTGATATACTGGCATAAATGAAAAACATGTATTGAAATTATATAATTTGGCTCAATGAAATATGATAAAGGTGCATGAATAAATAAATGAATGAATGAATGGGTTATAATGAAACACAGGCAAAATGAAACACAGATAAATGAAATATACACTGTGATAAATAATGAAACACGGACCAAAGTCGTTCGATCGTGATGTGATGGTTTAATGCTAGATCTAGATGAAGTTTTATTCGTTGCTATCTGTAGCTTGGTGGGATCGATCATCGTATTTGGCAGTACTCGCCCTTAGCGTCTGGAGCTCCCCGTACAGCGAGACCGCGGCCCTCTTCGATTCTCTGTATTCGAATGGTCATATGCGGTCAACCTTAAACTCATCGTGGCCTACCTCTAGGTATTGATTCCACGTTAAACCATGCGACCGCTCGCTTCTTACCAAGCGTGATTAGAAATGTGAGATTTCTCGAATACACCGTGTCGTTATATATCATCATGTATAACGAAGGGTCGAGAATGTGATTGGAATAATAATCAAATGACGAGGGCGTCGATCTGTCGATCATATCGATTAGTTTCGCTCGCGCCTCGGCAGGGGATCTATTACGGATCTCGTAGCTTCGACTGTCTGCCGCGTGCGGCGTTTATCTCCGCACCTCTCCACTTCGCATGATAATAATGAATTGTGCTCAGCAACCGTGACTTTTTCAAGTTTTGGTGTTGTCACATTAATAATTGGGGCTAGAGCGATGATCGAAAATTCACGAAAGTGTATTTTAATAAAACGATCATCGATATGATATATTCATATATGAAGATTGGAGTGGCAATGCGTTGATCTATCGTACGTTACGCAATTTAAAGGCAGATGGGCGTTGCGAAAATTCTATTGAATTGAATTGAAGATGGTGCTATAAGGTTCGATCTGACGTCCGAGCTCTAGAAGCGGTCACGATTTGTTAGTTCGAATGTGACGTTCGGAGGGCTCTAGCGCGACAACAGATCATCCGTAGCACCTGAACTGTCGTATTCGAAGTGGGGCGCTGACCGATGTCTTACGGCTTTGTGTCGGCGCCGCATACGCACGCCTGAACTGGACGTCGAGGGTTAACGATCTGCTTTCGTAGCTGTCGCGGAACCCACCGTCCGTTCTCGTGTCTCGGAACGCAGTTCCCTGGTTGATCCTGCCAGTAGTCATATGCTTGTCTCAAAGATTAAGCCATGCATGTCTCAGTACAAACCAAATTAAGGTGAAACCGCGAAAGGCTCATTAAATCAGTTATGGTTCCTTAGATCGTACTCACATTTACTTGGATAACTGTGGTAATTCTAGAGCTAATACATGCAAATAGAGCTCCGACCGGGAACGGAAGGAGCGCTTTTATTAGATCAAAACCAATAGGTGTCGAGCGCAAGCTCTTCGTCTTTCAATTTGGTGAATCTGAATAACTTTATGCTGATCGCACGGTCTCGTACCGGTGACGCATCTTTCAAATGTCTGCCTTATCAACTGTCGATGGTAGGTTCTGCGCCTACCATGGTTGTTACGGGTAACGGGGAATCAGGGTTCGATTCCGGAGAGGAGCCTGAGAAACGGCTACCACATCCAAGGAAGGCAGCAGGCGCGCAAATTACCCACTCCCAGCTCGGGGAGGTAGTGACGAAAAATAACGATACGGGACTCATCCGAGGCCCCGTAATCGGAATGAGAACACTCTAAACCCTTTAACGAGGATCAATTGGAGGGCAAGTCTGGTGCCAGCAGCCGCGGTAATTCCAGCTCCAATAGCGTATATTAAAGTTGTTGCGGTTAAAAAGCTCGTAGTCGAACTTGTGTCCCGCGCCGTCCGGTTCATCGCTTGCGGTGTCAACTGGCGTGTCGCGGGACGTCCTGCCGGCGGGTCGTTCGCAAGGGCGACCCATCTGTACCCGCCTAGGTGCTCTTCATTGAGTGTCGAGGTGGGCCGGCACTTTACTTTGAACAAACTAAGGTGCTTAAAGCAGGCTGAAATTTTGCCAGAATATTTTATGCATGGAATAATGAAACAGGACCTCGAATCCATTTTGTTGGTTTTCGGATCTTCGAGGTAATGATTAACAGGAACGGATGGGGGCATTCGTATTGCGACGTTAGAGGTGAAATTCTTGGATCGTCGCAAGACGGACAGAAGCGAAAGCATTTGCCAAAAACGTTTTCATTGATCAAGAACGAAAGTTAGAGGTTCGAAGGCGATCAGATACCGCCCTAGTTCTAACCATAAACTATGCCAGCTAGCGATCCGCCGACGTTCCTCCGATGACTCGGCGGGCAGCTTCCGGGAAACCAAAGCTTTTGGGTTCCGGGGAAGTATGGTTGCAAAGCTGAAACTTAAAGGAATTGACGGAAGGGCACCACCAGGAGTGGAGCCTGCGGCTTAATTTGACTCAACACGGGAAACCTCACCAGGCCCGGACACCGGAAGGATTGACAGATTGAGAGCTCTTTCTTGATTCGGTGGGTGGTGGTGCATGGCCGTTCTTAGTTGGTGGAGCGATTTGTCTGGTTAATTCCGATAACGAACGAGACTCTAGCCTGCTAACTAGGCGTATTAGACATCCTCAAAGGCCCCGATTTCGGTCGGCGGGTTTTTACTGTCTGCGTACATTATATTCTTCTTAGAGGGACAGGCGGCTTCTAGCCGCACGAGATTGAGCAATAACAGGTCTGTGATGCCCTTAGATGTTCTGGGCCGCACGCGCGCTACACTGAAGGAATCAGCGTGTCTTCCCTGGCCGAGAGGCCCGGGTAACCCGCTGAACCTCCTTCGTGCTAGGGATTGGGGCTTGCAATTGTTCCCCATGAACGAGGAATTCCCAGTAAGCGCGAGTCATAAGCTCGCGTTGATTACGTCCCTGCCCTTTGTACACACCGCCCGTCGCTACTACCGATTGAACGATTTAGTGAGGTCTTCGGACCGGTACGCGGTGGCGTTTCGGCGTCACCGCTGTTGCTGGGAAGATGACCAAACTTGATCGTTTAGAGGAAGTAAAAGTCGTAACAAGGTTTCCGTAGGTGAACCTGCGGAAGGATCATTAACGATATAATAAGTGTTTCGTAATTTATTACGTTCAACACATACATTATATTCAGTTGAATTCCGAAATTTCCATCGTCGATCATCAATTGGACTCTTCGTTGACGTCTTTCGATCGGATGCCTTCCTTAGCTGTATGCGGGAGCGGCGCCGTGAGATTAATTCAGATGCATCGTTGTTGTCCGATCGACGTTAAAGAACCTCGCCTTTTCCGGACCGGGCAGCTTCCGTTTATCTGATGAACGGGACGCGTTCGTCCATCGGAGAGAGACTCCATAATGGAGCAGTATCTGCCGATAGCTGATCGAACCGTCTGCGTTGTCGCTAAAATGGATCTTGCCGGCCACGGGAGGCGAGTAGAACGATAAGAGGTCTGGTATCGGATCGGGATGCCGATCAAATCGGGTACCTAAGGACCCTATGACGATATGGATCGTATACGTGTCCCCGCGGCACGGTGAAGAATTTCGACGACATTGGTGGACGTCGCCCGTAACTACGCTGATGACGACCGAACGGCCCCCGACATAAGGCACCGTCAACGGATCCGAGAGGGTCCGCGGCACGGAGACATGTCGGTGTAAGGCGGCTGTTCGGATCGGTCTCCTCTTTACGGCGCGATGTAGCCCGTGTCTCGAATTCGAGGTACCGTCAACGGGGACCGCCGGCTATACGCATCGATCGTATACGTGTTCTCGCGGCACGGCGAAGAATAACGACGACATTGGTGGACGTCGCCCGTAACTACGCTGATGACGACCGAACGGCCCCCGACATAAGGCACCGTCAACGGATCCGAGAGGGTCCGCGGCACGGAGACATGTCGGTGTAAGGCGGCTGTTCGGATCGGTCTCCTCTTTACGGCGCGATGTAGCCCGTGTCTAGTTTTCGAGGCACCGTCAACGGGAACCGCTAGTTATACGCATCGATCGTATACGTGTCCTCGCGGCACGGAGAAGAATTTCGACGACATTGGTGGACGTCGCCCGTAACTACGCTGATGACGACCGAACGGCCCCCGACATAAGGCACCGTCAACGGATCCGAGAGGGTCCGCGGCACGGAGACATGTCGGTGTAAGGCGGCTGTTCGGATCGGTCTCCTCTTTACGGCGCGATGTAGCCCGTGTCTCGAATTCGAGTACCGTCAACAAGGACCGCCGGTAATACGCATCGAACGTATACGTGTTCTCGCGGCACGGCGAAGAATTTCGGCGACATTGGCGGACGTGGCCCGTAACTATGCTGATGACGACCGAACGGCCCCCCCGACATAAGGCACCGTCAACGGATCCGAGAGGGTCCGCGGCACGGAGACATGTCGGTGTGAGGCGGCTGTTCGGATCGGTCTCCTCTTTACGGCGCAATGTAGCCCGTGTCCCGTATTCGAGGCACCGTCAACGGGAACCGCTAGTTATACGCATGTCTAGTAGGTGTCCGCGGAACGGAAAACCGTTCCGAAGGCTTTAAAGATTTCGCCCGAAACGATCGCTCCGTTCCGTCTAGCTCGCTCTTATGCTGAGCGGAGACGGAAGGTCCGACCATTCCTCAACGGACTGAGAGACGTCGACTGTCGCGACGCCCCGTTACATTAGCGTCATGAATATGAGCACTATAAGCGGGGATTGTTGCAGACTTCGGTCTCGAATGTCCCACGATAACCGCAACTGATAAGATGGCATGAATTTACGAGTTGCAGTCGTTCCCAAGTTCGCGTGACCACAAAGACGCGAGCGTGCGAGCGCTGCGATCGCTTCGTCGGCTCCGGCTACTCTCTTCTCCCGAATCATGTTTAATGAATGATCGGCCTCTAAATAGGGCCGCCCGAATATTGAAATAAATAAATATATATATATATATATATATAAAGTCTGGCATGAATATTATAACTGTTGCAAAATAATATGCGAATGGGATAACCGCATAAATGAATTGAATGAATGAACTAATGAATGGATAATATTCGGGACGATTAAGAGTGCCAGAGATATCGACGATCTCCGATCGTGAGTGCCGCCGCGGCTGCGGATTGTTGGAACAACGCTTGAGCACAGGGATAAGGCTCATCGTATGTTTCGTGTACGTCTGATCTCTGGGAACGTCGCCAGTCACGCACAAGAAGGCAGTGCAGACGGACGTTCAAACCGAAGAGGTCGAACTTATAAGATTACCCTGAACGGTGGATCACTTGGCTCGTGGGTCGATGAAGAACGCTGCCAATTGCGCGTCATCATGCGAACTGCAGGACACATGAACATCGACATTTCGAACGCACATGGCGGTCCTCGGACTTTGTCCTCGGACCACTCCTGACTGAGGGTCGGTTCCATTTAAAAGACTGCCCGGAGCGCCACGTACGCCTAGGCGTCGACGATAGGGACGGATCGACGACATAATCGATTCACGCCACCACTGATACGTGGAGCGCGTTCTCGTAACGCAGCTAACGTGTCTTTCGTTGTAGGCGTACGGTCGATCTATTGTTGTATGATCACGTCTAACGTCGGCATATGCCGGAGGCCGTGGTCGACTACGGGCGAGTTGGACGGTTTGACGCGAGACTCCGAGACGTCGCTTGACGCGACGCCCCCTGTGGCGTACGCTCTGCGATTGTCTTGTTGTTCCCGCGCCGTCTTGAATTGCTATGGCACTGATACAGTGGTGCGTCGCGGTACGGCAGCATATCAGCTCCCTTACTGGTTGTACGCGATCGTCGTGTCCGAGAGATTCCTCTTCGAACGACGTCCGATCGCTACGTACGCCGGTTCGTGTTGAAGCCGAAGCTTGCCATAATAAGCGCGCATCCCCGTACGTTCTCGGAAGTGCAAACGAGAGGCCTGTACGGATCGTCTTCTTCGCATCGTCGAGGGCGCCTTATGCGAGACTCAGCTTGCGTGAGCTTAGAGCGGACGTCATGTCAGCCCGTAAAGGAGCCGATGTTGACACGCCCGGAAGCCGCGGCAGAGCTCTCCTCCGAGTGCCCTCCGATCGTCTAATTCGATTACGTTATAGCCTTTCCGGCGCTTAGGTCCGTACGACGAATCTATTCGACCTCAGTTCAGGTGAGACTACCCGCTGAATTTAAGCATATTATTAAGCGGAGGAAAAGAAACTAACTAGGATTCCCTCAGTAGCGGCGAGCGAACAGGAAAAGCCCAGCACTGAATCCCGCGATCGTAACCGGTCGCCGGGAGATGTGGTGTTCAGAAGGATCCATCATCTGGTGGGTTC
>JARTUT010000635.1:0-35011 GCA_030674115.1 Micraspis discolor
GTCAAGGGAACCTTTTTCGATATTGAATCCCTATTTATTTGACCTGAGAACAGTTTAGTTCCGTATAAAGCCTGTTCGAAACAAGAAGTATTTCGGTTAGCCGTAATTAGACCGCAAAATATTGTTCACTGATATTCGAATTGACGCGGTGTTCCTAATTCGGTTGAAGTCAGATATTTGTTTACCAGGCATCCTTTGTAAATATTGTCACTTTTTGTTATCGTACTCATTTAAAAACTACGAATTGTTACGAGTGAAATAAAGAGGTGAATTTGTTAATTGCCTTTTATTAATCGACACGCTTATGAGACGGGTAGTTTCGGGGCGTGAATGTGAATATTTCACATAGTGGCGGCCGTGACAGGACTGATTCTCGAGCTTTTCGTGGTTTGTTTCGAAAATAAAAGGTATTTCAAGCGATGAACCAAGAGTAACCAGGTTATGATTTTGGTCCATCTAGCGGTTATTGCTGGTTCTTCTTGGTTATTCCTTCGAAATCCAGAAAGAATAACCAGAAATTATCGCTTGAATGCTCGGGTTTGGTTATCCGTGCTGTCATTCTTTTGCTTCGCTTTATTTATTTATGCTCATAGGTTATCTGCATAACACGTTATCTAAGCATTTATCTGATTCAGATAAAAAGGGCCCATTCCCTGAAGCTTATATAAACAAAAAGACATTTTTATAAGCAATATTTTATTAGCCAATATATCCTTATAATGGAATTACTGAAACTACAATAAATTTAACAAGGAAAAAATACTAAATAAGACTCATATAAAATCTATACATGTAAAAATGATCATAAAAATTATTTTGTGAGTACCTAACTAGGAATGAAGAAAATGACAAGAAATGATTAAAATGAAAATATCATTATTAACAGCTAGTAAAACGAAGAAAATTAAATCTATTTTTCCATTATTTTGAGATTATACTTGATGAAAATTTGAAACAAACACAAAAAGGCAATGAAAGACTTTCTTAATCTCTTAACTTTAGGAACAGCAATGACAAATCTCATGATGGTTTTAACAAACAATATTTTGAATTTGTAAATTTCAGTTTATTCCAATTTAAAAAAAAAAGAGTTATTTGGTCACTTCTACTGGTTCCTCCTTCCATTTTAGTGATCTACCTTAAAATTTCTCCTCATTGCTACCATATTGTGCATTCTCAGAACACCCAAACTATTGATACGATGTTTTGCAGATACTCAGTATTGCACACATGACATAAATTTGAAGCAACTTTTCATAGTTGCTTATTAACAGAATTCTCAAAGGATTTTTATTGATGTGGCTTTAATTTTTAGGTTTTTCTTGTAATTTTCAAATTATTATCAATATAAATTGCTTCACACAAATGACATTTTCTCTTCGAGCCTTTTATTTCTTCTCTTATAGAGTTATCCTGAAATTTGAAATAGAATTGAATATTATCTTTATAACAAATTCAATAAGAATAGATGGTTTTCCTGTGTTACTTCAACATACTTTCAGTTGATGACTGGTTAAGTTTCTCTTTACATTCAATGTTTGCAGCTGCTGATAAAATTTTTGATTACTGCAGCTAACAAAATACACAAGGAATTCTATTTTTCTCTAATGAAAAGCAAATCTAATCTGTACATTCTACAATGCTTCTAATGGTTTCCAAATAATTTTTTTAACTAGGTGATTTATAGAAATGGAATTTTTCTCCATTGAAGTTTCTGCTTCCAATTTTTTTTTTGAGTTTTCCTAAAATTTAAATTGTGATCAAATACCTACAGCCTTCAAAGTTAAAATTCAAGAAAATCATTGGATTTATAAGTTTCATTTCAACGCACCTTCAGTTGACAGACCAGTTGTATTACTGAACTGTAATTTACGATTTCCACATGATTTTCAGCAACATTATTCAGAAGCACATGATTATATTAGATCCTGAGTATTTCCTTCTTTCAAGAACTGTATTTCATGATTGCTCTGTTTTTTATTATGTTAAAGAAACTCTACATTGTGGTCCCATTTTTGATGAGTTCTTTCCATCCAAACAACACAACTTTTCACCCACGTTCTTTAAGTTTTCTTTTGAACCTGTGAATTTAGGAAGAGCGTATTATTTTTAATTTTATCTTAAATTGCCTTAGTTCCTACCTGGAGTTGAACTTCCATTTCATTAAATAGAATTCGTGTTGCTGTAGTTTGGATTATTAATTATCTCTGTGAAATATTCAATAGTCTTTCGGTTCTACCAATATCAGTTTTTCAACTTCCAAATAATTCAAAGTCCTTGCTATTGTTTACTATTTTCATGTTTATACACATCTAACCCTACTTGCTTTATAATTAAAATCGTAACCCTGCTCTCGAGCAGGGTTACGATTTTGGTTTGATTTGACATTTCTCGATCAAATTGAGGTTAATTCATGACGTCACGGATCTATAACCCAAACCGCTTGAATGCAAAAAGGTATGTACCACAAAAGACCAAAGATAACCGGTTACTCTTGGTTCGTCGCTTGAAATACCTTTATGTGTGTGTGAAGTGAAAAAGTTACAAGGAGAGATACGGTTCTCATAGAACTTTGCGAGGACAAAACGTGTTTGCTGTGAACGGATTGTCGCGTTTTTCTTCTTTTGGAAATAACAGTTATGGAGATGAAAACGAGAAATCGCAAAGTTATTCGTGCCTCTTTCACGAAGATAGCTAATGAGCAAGAGAGTGATTTAGTTAAGCCTGAGACAAAAACGAGTGATTTGAAAGCGACGCTTAATGATTTACAACAAAGGTGTGAATTATTGAAAAGGCTTGATGAAGAGATCTACAATTCTCTTCTGAGCGTAGATGCCGAGGAGGCAGATCTTATGGCCGAGCTTGACTCAAGTGAGAAATACTCGAGGAGGTTTAACAAGTTGAGTGCTAGAACTGATGAGGTGATTACATAGCAGTTACCAGGAGCAAGGTCCGTTTGTTCGGAAAGACTTAGCACATACGGAATTCATGGTAAGAAAAAATTTAAATTACCTGTTGAAATCAAGAAGTTCGATGGGACTATAAAAGACTGGCTTCCGTTCTGGTCACAATTTAAAAAGATTCACGAGGACCTTGAGATAGACTCTAGTGACAAGGTCGAATATTTAATTCAAGCTACAGTGCCGGGTAGCCGAGCGCGACAGTTAGTGGACAGTTTCCTTTCGGTGAAAACTATTCGAAAATAGTGGATAGCTTCAAGGCGCGATATGGAAGGAACGATCTTCAAATCGTAGTTCATGTGCGCGAATCATTAAAATTAATAATTAAAAACGCTACCACGATTGATCGAACTGAGCTCTCAATATTGTACGATCAAATAGAAACTCAGTTGCGCTCTCTAGAGACACTCGGTATAACGTGCGATAAATATGCGGCAATAATAATCTATTTCAAGCGAAAGATCGATCATTGTTGGTCATCGTTTTGGTCCTTCTAGCGGTCATTTCATTACATCTCGTGCCATAAGCAATGACCGCTAGAAAGACCAGAATAATGAGTGGTCTTTCGCTTGAAATAGGCTAATGTTCCCGTTAATCGAGTCATGTTTCCCCCCCAGATCTGCTTCGTATATGGCAACGTACCCCATATTAAAATGTTGTGGAGATTCCAGTCTTGAGGCCCGTTTAAAAAGTCTCATGTTATTCTTGAAAAATGAGGTGGAAAACGAACAGCACATAGCTCTTGCTGTCGAAGGATTTTCGATAAACAGGCCTAGACCGAGAAAAGAAACCGAAAATCACAGACGTCTGAATAAGGAATTCGGACATTCTAAAGATTCTTTACCTACGGCAACTGATCTCGCCAATTACACAGGTGGTTCTAAGTGTATTTTCTGCATGAAAACTTCACATGAGAGCGCTAAATGTTTCAAAGGGCAGGAATTGTCGTATGCACAGAAGCGTAATCTTTTATTCGCAGCAGGCGGTTGTTTTAAATGTTGCAAACTCGGACACAAGGCTCGAAAGTGCACAGGGAAGTTTTTCTGTAAAACCTGTGGCAAGAAGACCCACGTCGAACTCATGTGTCCGGGGAAAAACAGCCTGAAAACGAGAATGCGGTGAATAGAAACGCCACAGATGATTGTGTAGCCACTGATTCTGACGTTACCCTAGCGAATAGCACTAAAACACAGGTAGTCTTGCAGACAATGAGGGTACAGCTAATTGGGAAGAAATGCACTAGAACGGTACGAGCCTTGATAGATACCAGATCTCAAAGGTCGTACATTTTGACATCCACTGCCGACGGTTTAGGTTACGACCCGAAAGAACGGATTAACCTGGTACATAATTTGTTTGGAGGAAAGCAGATGCTGCGGCAGCATAGCTGTTATGATAACAACGTAGGATATAATGGTTATCGCTGCACGTTCGAAGTTCTGGACCAAGTGGTGATTTGTGCAGGAGTCTCCTCTGTTCCTGACGGTACCTGGTTCAGGGAATTGGATGATCTAGGTATACGGATTTCGGATGTCGGAGAAGACGCACCGATTGACATTCTCATAGGAGCAGACGTAGCAGGTGGATATACACAGGCCGACAACATAAGTTTAAAAATGGGTTGGTGGCAGTTGAAACAATGTTGGGATGGACTCTAATGGGTAAAATACACAAACCGAAAGGCGAAAGAGAGGGTGTCACAGCACTGTCCCTCTTTAGGAACGATGCTAGTTTGGCTAACTTATGGAAATTAGAAACATTAGGCATTAATGATCCCTCAGAGCCGTGAGGAAAAACTGCCTCAATCAAAATGGTGGGAGGAACCCAGTTGGATGAGACAAGATATAGCTCTCTGGCCTACAGAAGATGATGAAGTTCGCTTAACAATGGTGACCACTAAAAAAGGAGTAGTCCTGAGGCCTATTCCGTTTGTACCCCTTGGAGTGCGCTGAACCAGTTTTTTGCAATCGTGTGAACGGTGCAGAGGCTCTTCTCGGACCTGACGAGGCGACTGGAGATGTGACATCTGCGACGAGTGGAAACGAAAGTGCGGGAAGTGTTCGAAAAGAGGCTTCGAGTTCGGGAGTGTTAAATCGCGAAGTGTCCCGTAAAGTGGAAATAGCGACGCGGAGTGATCGCAAAGTTAACCGACCACAAAGGTATCAAAGTTGAGTAGTGGAAATATTCGGACTAAATTGACTCATAATGAAGACGTTATTCTATTTGTTTGAATCTATGTTTACATGTAAGATTCCCTGTTTTTCTTTGTGTGAGGTCGTTTCTCGATGTTCAACGACCTCAGGTGGGAGGATGTTGGCGCCAGGGAATGATATGGTCTGGCCACATTTTCCTATCATCTACTCCTAGCGCCTCTTTGACTTTCGAGACAAAGAGATATCTGTGATATGTATTACATTTTTTTGTAAAATCTCTGGCATCTATTCGAGGCAAAGAGACATCTGGGGTATGTATTTCACATATGGGGTAAACAAATATCTCATGGCGCCAGTAGTTGACTGTTTTTCGTTTCCGGTCAAGGGAACCTTTTTGGATATTGAATCCCTATTTATTTGACCTGAGAACAGTTTAGTTCCGTATAAAGCCTGTTCGAAACAAGAAGTATTTCGGGTAGACGTAATTAAACCGCAAAGTATTGTTCACAGATATTCGAATTGACGCGGTGTTCCTAATTCGGTTGAAGTCAGATATTTGTTTACCAGGCATCCATTGTAAATATTGTCACTTTTTGTTGTCGTACTTATTTAAAACTACGAATTGTTACGAGTGAAATAAAGAGGTGAATTTGTTAATTGCCTGTTTATTAATCGACAGGCTTTGCGATACGGGTAGTTTCGGGGCGTGAATTAGAATATTCGCTCTGGTTGAATTTGGACAGGCTCGGGGCCGTTTGGCGCAAAGATATTCAATACATAAAGTAATTACATATAGAGTGGAAACTGAGATAGGCAAAGTGGTTCACAATAATAGTTCTTTGCGCCGCCGTATGGTGTCTCTGGCTTCTCCGATTTTTGCTTTGTTGATACTTTCATAACCTCGTTTCTATTTTGATCCCTCGTGGATATAACAAGTGCTTCTGAGTTCTCCAAGTTTTTCGACATTTCTTCTTTCAATATGTCCCAAGAAGTTAAAGAAAAACGCGAATTTTGCGTTCCAAAGTGCGACGATAAATTTAGTAAACGCCATCGTTTTCCTAGAGCAGATAAGGAACCAGAATTGTTCAAACTTTGGCTAGAGAATGTTCAGAAACCTTTGTTGGATGGTAAAACATCCAAACAAATCCGAAACTTTTATGTTTGTGACAGGCATTTCACGGATGAGGTGAAATTGAGAAGCCATAGAGGCATTTGGGAAAATGCTGTTCCTCAATTGTTTATTCCTGGTAAGATTTGTTTTTTGATAATTTCAAACATGTGATATCGTAATTGTAAGAACATTCAATCATTTATTACAGGAATTACAGGAAGTGTTGAAGGAGTTTGTGCAGATAGTGATCTACATGAATTTCCAGACACCCCTGCTGTAATAGATGCCGAAAAGAGCCATGCAATTCGAGACTTTTCCGTCCAAGCTGATGATGGAAGTAGTGGATCAGTAGTAGGAACGTCACGATTTGTTACGCATTCTGGATGGAAGCTTCATTCCAGGTACTATAGAAGGCAAGCAAAGTTGAATGATTCTGAACGTGTTCTTGCTAAGAAATTAATTGAAGAGAGTAGGCGGTTAAAAAGAACACAGAAAAAAGTGGCATTATTTAAGGAACGTTTGGCAAATGCAGAGGAACTCAATTCATCTGAAAACTTCAAGAAACTTTTGAAATATGTTTCTGAACCAACGTTCAATTTTATGATGTCACAAATAAGAAATCAGCGTTCTAAACCAAAAGGAAGAAGGTTTAATCTGGATGACAAAGTGTTAGCATTATCGCTCTTGAAGGCTAGTGGAATTTGCTTTCAAAAATGTTTGCTTTGCCATCCAGAAAAACATTGAGAAACCTGCTGAGAAAGCCGATAGCAATTTTTGGAACATTATTATATCCAAACATAATATAGAGAGAACTCAAGAAATTAAGAAATTATAAATTGATTGTTTGTGTTATTTTTATCATCTGCCAATGATGTTCTTCTGGCCAATCTTTCAATAGACATCTATTATTATCTAGGCGAAATTGCTTATAACAATTTGAATTCCTAATAATTTAGGTTTTTTTTTTTCTATTGTAAGTCAGGTTCACTTATAAATGTTTTTTTTTCTTTTTATTACAGATATTGAAGACGAAAATCAGTTACCACAGGAAGCTGGCGATACTGCAGAACTGATTTTGTTTTTGGACAAACTGTTCGATAGCCCGAACAGCAATAATATGTTGGCCCCAAGCGGAAGACCATTGAAGGGGGGTGTATTTCATTTTCCACTTTTGATTTGTTATTTTTTCATGCTTAGATTAAATATAAATAAAAGATTATAAATTACTATATTTGTGTTTATCCATCAATTCTGTTATAAATATTACATATAATTTTTAAGATAAATAGTGAATATGAAAGAACTCTTACTGTAATACAATGGTAATATATAACTTGAAAGATTCTTCAAGCTATATATTACTATATGTCCGTATTACATTATTTCATTTACAAAAAATTCGGAACAGTTCCAATATCCATTTTAAACGTCCCGCCTTTCGGCGTTTAGTTCATGTTGCCGCCGCATGAGGTCGCTGAAGGAGTGACCAAATTTTATAATGGCAGTTTCCATTCTATAGAGATGTGTTCTGTGATTCAATATCTTTGGTTTGGCGCGATGGCTCCGTCGTGTGTGGCCGGCCTAAGCCGAAATGATCCACGCTACCCACATAGAAAATATCTTTATATATTTTTTTATTTATATATATATATATATTTGAGATTCAATTGATACTTACCAATATGTGTTTATATGTTCGTTTCTGGTGTTGCTTGGCAAATAAGAATGAAAAATTTTTTCTCTCGCAAGCTTTTCTCTTTCCAGTTGTTTTTCGGTTAGTTTAATGACTTTTCCAAAAGGGAGAGGCTTGACAGTTGGTATATTTGCAGAAACTGGTAGGTTGCCAAATAGACATTCTAAAGATCGTGGAATAACACCAGGTTCAACAGCGGTCCCAATAATTGTATATGTTTTTCCTACAATTATTATGATTTTAAACAGAAAATTGTAGAACAGTACTGACGGGAGAACAAGAACATTTGCGCATTTTATACCTTACTGATCCTTATAAGAAATTGCACGAACATTGGAATCAAAAGCATTAAAAAAATACAGTTGAAGCAAAAACTTGGCTTGATGTCGATTGTTAGATGCCGAAGGGTCGCTGAAAACAGTGTATCACACCTGACGGAAATGATGTTGAATATAAAAAACTAGTTTTGCTAAAAACATGTGTTTTAGTATGGTAGGCCGGGAAAACGCGAAAATTTGGTGTATTATTAAAACAACGATATCATAAAATAACATAAAAGAGCAACATTGAAAAGCATATAAGCTTGGCAAAATTACCAGAGCTCGACACCCCATAGGTCAATAAGGAAGAGTTATGACCATTTATGAATTTTAAAAGTTTAGGTTTAACCAGTTCGTTGAATATTTCCAACTGCTTGGTTTTGGGACCAAAAATTTTAGAAAAAGTGTATTTTCTCATTATCATATCATCTTTCGCATTTCTCATTACGTTGGGACTTTCTGGAACTTTAGAAATAACCGTTCTGGATTCTAAAATTTCGTACAAATCTTTATAGTTATGGCAAGAATCCTTCATTCTCAAGTAGACATGTAGATGGTCTTCATCCTTCAACAAAAAACGGTTTTATATAATTTCAGAATACCTATACTATAGCTGAACTTACGATCAAATTTAAAGATTCAGAGTTGATACCGGTGTTCTCAATATCATTCATTATGTTTTCGTCGCAATGAAATGCTGTTGTGAATGGAATGAGGATATGAAAATGCGATGAAATGAAAAATGAAGAAAATGATTGGATTTATTTACACAGCGAATTTGACATAAGAATGAAATCGAATGACAGTTTTATACTATCCAAAAGAAATTACATTTTTTTATCTGAACTGAATTTACTTCTATGTGTAAAGCTCATCCGTTAGGTATGATTTTAGCTCATTATATTTTTTACCAGTTGCTTCCACCGAATTTGTTTCATTATGATGAAATTATGCCTGAAAATATCTTCCTTCAGGTCACCCAATTGGTATATTTTCGTAATCTCATGTTCGAATTTTGGATTGCCTGTATATGGTTTGAAAAAAATGATTCACAGAATATTCAACAGATTCGTCTGATTAGTTAATGTATTTTGGGCATAGAATCGCTAATAAACCAGTGGATCGAGCGACCGACGTATATGAACTAGACCATAGACTAAGTATCTTTGTCTATGAACTAGACCATAACTAGACTAATAAAAGTTTTAAGTCTATAGTCAAACGTAACTTTCATCTGTGGTATTATTTTATCGATGGTATCAACTTAACCTATTTTTCCAAGTTGAACAATTCAAATAAATTTTTATGAACATAATTGTTTCTTATTTCCGTAAGAAATGAATTATATTTCCAAGTGAAATTTGAGCTGTTAGATTGATTGCTTATTGTGTTCCACGCCAATTTCAATACATGATTTTGTTCAGATATAAACAAAAACATTGCGATGGCTGGAAATTTTTGGCAAAGTTCCCATCAGTAAGTTGTTCTACGTTTTGGTAGAATTTTCAATACAGTATCATTTCCATATTTTGGCCTTTCTATCTTTAATATAGGGACAACTAACTTATCATGTTTTTCGGAGAGCCTGTTACATTATAGCTAAGGCTTCACCAGATTCGTCAAAATGATTATTTTAAAAGGCTCAATGAACTCGATGAATTAAACGTACGTAATTTTTTAGTCAGCAATGGTTACTCGACAAGCAAGACTTGGTGAGAGAAAGAAGACATGATCTCGATCTTAACAGAGGAAGAGTACCAGAAAATTTTTATTTTTTTTGCAAGTGGTAGGAACAAACCTTCTTGATACAAATTGAAATTTTACCCTAAGCAATTTATTTCTAGTCATTCAAACTCTAGGAGAACAGTTGAAATTACGACAGCAAGTTATTGCAACAGCTACAGTTTATTTCAAGAGGTTTTATGCAAGAAACTCCCTGAAATGCATTGATCCCCTTCTTTTAGCTCCTACATGTATATTTTTAGCTTCGAAGGTTGAGGAATTTGGAGTAATTTCAAACACAAGGCTGATAACAACCTGCCAGACTGTTAGTAAGTAGCTTAAAATTTAGTTTAAAGGAAAATGCATGATTTTCAAGTTTTTTTCAGTAAAAAACAAATTCAACTATGCCTACCTACAAGAATTTCCTTATAGGACAAACCATATTTTGGAATGTGAATTCTATCTTTTAGAAAACTTGGATTGTTGCCTTATTGTTTATCAGCCTTACAGACCTTTACTCCAGTTCGTTCAAGACATGGGTCACGAGGAACAGCTTCTTACCCTTGCATGGAGAGTAGTCAATGATTCTCTAAGAACTGATGTTTGCCTTTTATATCCCCCATATCAAATAGCGATAGGAGCTCTTCAAATAGCTTGTGTGATATTACAAAAAGACCATAAAACATGGTTTGCAGAACTGAATGTAGACATTGAGAAAATTCAAGAAATAGCTAGGTATATAATGAATTTGTTCGACTTGTGGAAAACTTATGATGAGAAAAAGGAAATACAAGGTTTACTGAATAAGATGCCCAAACCCAAACCAGCACCACAAAGATGAATTTGAAAGTGATTTCTGGAATATTTTCAAGTATATCTAAAGGAACCTTTGTAGTTGATGGAATTATAAAATGAAAACACTTAATAATCTGCCAATAGGTATTTTTATTTATCTAGATTAAATTATGTACACTTTTGCAATCAATAAACTCCATTCAGTATTTTGAGTTTACCCATTTTAGTCATATCTTCTTCATTTTTACTTACACTTGCTTGGTGCATAAGATTATGTTGAATTTATGATATATATCAAGATCTATGCCATTCATATCAACTAGACAGATGTTTTTTCTTTACATTTATTATAAAGTGTTTTAATATCAATTTACAAAATGAAAGAAGGTCCATAGGTAGTGGAATGTAACAATCAATTTTTACTACACGATGTTTGAAATGTTATGAACAGCTTATAGAATGACTAAGTTAACCAGATCAGGTGTTCAAGAAATTAGAGTCTATTCAAATTTGGTGATTTCAAAGATTGATCTTATCGAAACATAACTACAGGAAAGTTCATTCATCTAGGTTATGTATCTGAACAGTTTACTGAGAGGAGAATAAAATTGAATATAGTTGTCAAAATATACTGGGGACATATTACTTATCTATCCTATAAACTTCACCCCTGTGATCCCTATCATGTAGGTACTCTAAAAAAAATTAAAAACTATTCATTTAAGTTGAAATATGGAAGTTCTAATCAGCTATTTTTGGAAGGTAACAAGTTATGTCTCCTCATATTGCTCAGTACCCCATCAAGAGAAGTTGTTTTTTTCTTAGCACTGCCTTTCAAAGTTTCTTCCCCTTTATTTCAGATTTTCAATTTTGGTGTTCCCATCTCATCCAAAAATCAAGTCTGACTTGTTTTCAGTTCTGCAATAAGTAAGATTAATCAGAATAGTCAACCTGAAATATCTACTTACTCTACAGTTTTACTTTCAGCATCCTCTTCCTTCACCTCTGGTGTAGGCATACGGTAACCTTGAAGTGAAAATGACTAACATTATGCTCAGTACATGAACCTGATTTTCCCCCATTTACTTAATTCTTGTAAATGGCAGATTAACAAATTATTGTAACCATGCTGAGCTAAGGAATATATTTCTAATTTCAAACATTGACAATGAATCCCAAAAATATGATGCCTGTTTTATTATTATCGTTAAAATAAGTAATAATGATAAAAAATAAATACAACTGACTGGTAGGAACTGTATTTTTTAATAATGTTTCATTTAAGAATAAACATTCCCGGGACCACATACCCACCAGGACTTTTCCAATTCAATTCAGGAAGTTCTCCTTTTTCTATAATGCTGTATAGTAGGTCCAATTTTTCAGGTGATGGTTCCCAAGAATTCTGCACTTCTCTCAACTCGTCATCAGAACAATCTATATTCCAAGTTTCTTCATTCATGATTTCCGCTTACAGATTTGATTCTTCACTTATTTATATTTTACTCAAAAGAATTTACTATTTTTTAACCTATCATGATTTTAAAAGCATAGATATGTGGTTATTTTCTTCTCTTTGGTGTTCGTTTAAAAAATTATTAGCCTATTTCAAGCGAAAGACCGCTCGTTATTCACCAGTGTGACGACAGCAGGCCGGGCCAGCAGGCTGAGTTCCCATATCGACCAGTGGCGTCGCTGGTGAATGACACGCAGCGCTCTGACGTTGAATAATATTAATTGACTGCGTTTACGTTCAATAACAAGAAATCAAGTCTTATTTATTTTTATTTTAAAATACTTCAGATGTTCAAATCAGGTTTAAGGAATACTCAGAACCTTTTTGATGACTTCAAAATCTTTACTTTTTTTTGCAGGCTACCAAAAATGGTTTCAGATTATTTATATCGAATCGTATTTGACGAGATCCATGGAAAGAAATTACTTTATCATTTTCATCGCGAAACAATCTGCTCAACATAAAAATAGTTCATTATGTTTTTTCGATAATTTTGCATGTCGCGGCCAATCTGAAAACATGAAAAATACTTTCTGACAGTCTCTAGCTATACGTTCCACATAAAATAATTACTACGCTTTGATAGGGAGAAATTCCACACTGCCCAACATGAAAAAAGTTCAAGATTTTTTTTCGATACTTTGGCAAATTGCAGCCAATCTGAAAAAATGAAAAATACTTTTTGGAAGTCTCTAGCTATACGTTCCACATGAAATAATTACTACGCTTTGATAGGGAGAAATTCTACATTGCCCAACATGAAAAAGTTCAAGATTTTTTTCGTTAATTTCGCAAGTTGCGGTTAATCTGAAAAAATGAAAAATACTTTCTGACAGTCTCTAGCTATACGTTCCACATAAAATAATTACTACGCTTTGATAGGAGAAATTCCACACTGCCCAACATGAAAAAGTTCAAGATTTTTTTTCGATACTTTGGCAAACTGCAGTTAATCTGAAAAAATGAAAAATACTTTTTGAAGTCTCTAGCTATACGTTCCACATGAAATAATTATTACGCTTTGATAGGAGAAATTCTACATTGCCCAACATGAAAAAGTTCAAGATTTTTTTCGTTAATTTCAGTAGTTGTACAATCTGAAAAAAGAAAAATACTTTCTGACAGACTCTAGCTATACGTTCCACATGAAATAATTACTACGCTTTGATAGGAGAAATTCTACACTGCCCAACATGAAAAAGTTCAAGATTTTTTTCGTTAATTTCGCAAGTTGCGGCCAATCTGAAAAAATGAAAAATACTTTTTGAAGTCTCTAGCTATATGTTCCACATGAAATAATTACTACGCTTTGATAGGGAGAAATTCTACATTGCCCAACATGAAAAAGTTCAAGATTTTTTCGATACTTTGGCAAATTGCAGCCAATCTGAAAAAATGAAAAATACTTTTTGAAGTCTCTAGCTATACGTTCCACATGAAATAATTACTACGCTTTGATAGGAGAAATTCTACATTGCCCAACATGAAAAAGTTCAAGATTTTTTCGTTAATTTCGCAAGTTGCAGCCAATCTGATAAAATGAAAAATACTTTCTGACAGTCTCCAGCTATATGTTCCACATGAAATAATTACTACGCTTTGATATGGAAGAATTCTACACAACCAAAAATTAAAAAAGTTCAAATTTTTTCGTTAATTTCGCAAGTTGCGGCCAATCTGAAAAAATGAAAAATACTTTTTGAAGTCTCTAGCTATACGTTCCACATGAAATAATTACTACGCTTTGATAGGAGAAATTCTACATTGCCCAACATGAAAAAGTTCAAGATTTTTTCGATACTTTGGCAAATTGTAGCCAATCTGAAAAATGAAAAATACTTTTGAAGTCTCTAGCTATATGTTCCACATGAAATAATTACTACGCTTTGATAGGAGAAATTTACATTGCCCAACATGAAAAAGTTCAAGATTTTTTCGTTAATTTCGCAAGTTGCGGCCAATCTGATAAAATGAAAAAATACTTTCTGACAGTCTCAGCTATACGTTCCACATGAAATAATTACTACGCTTTGATATGGAAGAATTCTACACAACCCAAAATTAAAAAAGTTCAAGATTTTTTTCGTTGATTTCGCAAGTTGTGCCAATCTGAAAAAATGAAAAATACTTTCTGATAGTCTCCAGCTATACGTTCCACATAAAATAATTATTACGCTTTGATAGAGAAAAAATTCTACACTACCCAACATGAAAAAATTTCAAGATTTTTTTCTATAATTTTACAAGTTGCGGCCGTTCTGAAAAAATGAAAAATACTTTCTGACAGTCTCCAGCTATACGTTCCACATGAAATAATTACTACGCTTTGATAGAGAAATATTCTACACTACCCAAAATGAAAAAATTTCAAGATTTTTTTTCTATAATTTTGCAAGTTGCGGTTGTTCTGAAAAATGAAAATAATTTCTGACAGTCTCCAGCTATACGTTCCACATGAAATAATTACTAATTTTTCATTTTTCTTGAAATTTTTTCATGTTGGGCAGTGTAGAATTCTTCCCTATCAAAGCGTAGTAATTAATTCATGTGAAACGTATAGCTAGAGACTGTCAGAAAGTATTTTTCATTTTTTCAGAACGACCGCACCTTGCAAAAGTATCGAGAAAAAATCTTGAACTTTTTTCATGTTGGGCAGTTTAGAATTTTTCCTATCAAAGCGTAGTAATTATTTCATGGAACGTATAGCTAGAGACTTTCAGAAAGTATTTTTCATTTTTCCAGAACGGCCGCAACTTGCAAAATTATAGAAAAAATCTTGAACTTTTTCATGTTGGGCAGTGTAGAATTTCTCTCCTATCAAAGCGTAGTAATAATAGCATGTGGAACGTATAGCTAGAGACTGTCAGAAGGTATTTTTCATTTTTTCAGATTGGCCGCAACTTGCGAAATTAACGAAAAAAAATCTTGAACTTTTTTCATGTTGGGCAGTTTAGAATTTTTCCATATCAAAGCGTAATAATTATTTCATGTGGAACGTATAGCTAGTGACTTCCGAAAGTATTTTTCATTTTTTAGATTGGCTGCAACTTGCGAAGTTATAGAAAAAATCTTGAACTTTTTCATGTTGGGCAGTGTAGAATTCTTCCTATCAAAGCGTAGTAATTATTTCATGTGGAACGTATAGCTGAGACTGTCAGAAAGTATTTTTCATTTTTTCAGAACGACCGCAACTTATGAAATTATCGAAAAAATCTTGAAATTTTTTCATGTTGGGCAGTGTAGAATTCTTCCTATCAAAGCGTAGTAATTAATTCATGTGAAACGTATAGCTAGAGACTGTCAGAAAGTATTTTTCATTTTTTCAGAACGACCGCACCTTGCAAAAGTATCGAAAAAAAATCTTGAACTTTTTTCATGTTGGGCAGTTTAGAATTTTTCCCTATCAAAGCGTAGTAATTATTTCATGTGGAACGTATAGCTAGTGACTTCCTGAAAGTATTTTTCATTTTTTCAGATTGGCCGCAACTTGCGAAATTATCGAAAAAAAATCTTGAACTTTTTTCATGTTGGGCAGTGTAGAATTTTTCCCTATCAAAGCGTAGTAATTATTTCATATGGAACGTATAGCTAGTGACTTCCCGAAAGTATTTTTCATTTTTTAGAACGACCGCACCTTGCAAAAGTATCGAAAAAATCTTGAACTTTTTCATGTTGGGCAGTTTAGAATTTTTCCTATCAAAGCGTAGTAATTATTTCATGTGGAACGTATAGCTAGTGACTTCCCGAAAGTATTTTTCATTTTTTCAGATTGGCCGCAACTTGCATGAAATTATCGAAAAAATCTTGAACTTTTTTCATGTTGGGCAGTGTAGAATTCTTCCCTATCAAAGCGTAGTAATTATTTCATGTGGAACGTATAGCTAGAGACTTTCAGAAAGTATTTTTCATTTTTCCAGATTGGCCGCAACTTGCGAAATTATCGAAAAAAAATCTTGAAATTATTTCATGTTGGGCAGTGTAGAATTCTTCCCTATCAAAGCGTAGTAATTATTTCATGTGGAACGTATAGCTAGAGACTGTCAGAAAGTATTCTTCATTTTTTCAGAACGTCCGCAACTTGCGAAATTATAGAAAAAAAATCTTGGACTTTTTTCATGTTGGGCAGTGTAGAATTCTTCCCCATCAAAGCGTAGTAATTATTTCATGTGGAACGTATAGCTGGAGACTGTCAGAAAGTATGTTTCATTTTTTCAGAACGTCCGCAACTTGCGAAATTATAGAAAAAAAAATCTTGAACTTTTTTCATGTTGGGCAGTGTAGAATTCTTCCCCATCAAAGCGTAGTAATTATTTCATGTGGAACGTATAGGTAGAGACTGTCAGAAAGTATTTTTCATTTTTTCAGAACGACCGCACCTTGCAAAAGAATCGAAAAAAAATCTTGAACTTTTTCATGTTGAGCAGTGTAAAATTTTTCCTATCAAAGCGTAGTAATTATTTCATGTGGAACGTATAGCTAGAGACTGTCAGAAAGTATTTTTCATTTTTTCAGATTGGCCGCAACTTGCGAAATTATCGAAAAAAAATCTTGAACTTTTTTCATGTTGGGCAGTGTAGAATTCTTCCCTATCAAAGCGTAGTAATTATTTCATATGGAACGTATAGCTAGAGACTGTCAGAAAGTATTTTTCATTTTTTTAGAACGACCGCACCTTGCAAAAGTATCGAAAAAAAATCTTGAACTTTTTTCATGTTGGGCAGTTTGAAACTTTTCCCTATCAAAGCGTAGTAATTATTTCATGTGGAACGTATAGCTAGTGACTTCCCGAAAGTATTTTTCATTTTTTCAGAACTGCCGCAACTTGCGAAATTATCGAAAAAAAATCTTGAAATTTTTTCATGTTGGGCAGTTTAAAACTTTTCCCTATCAAAGCGTAGTAATTATTTCATGTGGAACGTATAGCTAGTGACTTCCCGAAAGTATTTTTCATTTTTCCAGATTGACCGCAACTTGCGAAATTATCGAAAAAAAATCTTGAAATTTTTTCATGTTGGGCAGTGTAGAATTCTTCCCTATCAAAGCGTAGTAATTAATTCATGTGAAACGTATAGCTAGAGACTGTCAGAAAGTATTTTTCATTTTTTCAGAACGACCGCACCTTGCAAAAGTATCGAAAAAAAATCTTGAAATTTTTTCATGTTGGGCAGTGTAGAATTCTTCCCTATCAAAGCGTAGTAATTATTTCATGTGGAACGTATAGCTAGAGACTTTCAGAAAGTATTTTTCATTTTTCCAGATTGGCCGCAACTTGCGAAATTATCGAAAAAAAATCTTGAAATTTTTTCATGTTGGGCAGTGTAGAATTCTTCCCTATCAAAGCGTAGTAATTAATTCATGTGAAACGTATAGCTAGAGACTGTCAGAAAGTATTTTTCATTTTTTCAGAACGACCGCACCTTGCAAAAGTATCGAGAGAAAATCTTGAACTTTTTTCATGTTGGGCAGTTTAGAATTTTTCCCTATCAAAGCGTAGTAATTATTTCATGTGGAACGTATAGCTAGAGACTTTCAGAAAGTATTTTTCATTTTTTCAGAACGGCCGCAACTTGCAAAATTATAGAAAAAAAATCTTGAACTTTTTTCATGTTGGGCAGTGTAGAATTTCTCCCTATCAAAGCGTAGTAATAATAGCATGTGGAACGTATAGCTAGAGACTGTCAGAAGGTATTTTTCATTTTTTCAGATTGGCCGCAACTTGCGAAATTAACGAAAAAAAATCTTGAACTTTTTTCATGTTGGGCAGTTTAGAATTTTTCCATATCAAAGCGTAATAATTATTTCATGTGGAACGTATAGCTAGTGACTTCCCGAAAGTATTTTTCATTTTTTTAGATTGGCCGCAACTTGCGAAGTTATAGAAAAAAAATCTTGAACTTTTTTCATGTTGGGCAGTGTAGAATTCTTCCCTATCAAAGCGTAGTAATTATTTCATGTGGAACGTATAGCTGGAGACTGTCAGAAAGTATTTTTCATTTTTTCAGAACGACCGCAACTTGCGAAATTATCGAAAAAAAATCTTGAACATTTTTCATGTTGGGCAGTGTAGAATTCTTCCCTATCAAAGCGTAGTAATTATTTCATATGGAACGTATAGCTAGTGACTTCCCGAAAGTATTTTTCATTTTTTTAGAACGACCGCACCTTGCAAAAGTATCGAAAAAAAATCTTGAACTTTTTTCATGTTGGGCAGTTTAGAATTTTTCCCTATCAAAGCGTAGTAATTATTTCATGTGGAACATATAGCTAGTGACTTCCCGAAAGTATTTTTCATTTTTTCAGAACGGCCGCAACTTGCGAAATTATCGAAAAAAAATCTTGAAATTTTTTCATGTTGGGCAGTGTAGAATTCTTCCCTATCAAAGCGTAGTAATTATTTCATGTGGAACGTATAGCTAGAGACTTTCAGAAAGTATTTTTCATTTTTCCAGATTGGCCGCAACTTGCGAAATTATCGAAAAAAAATCTTGAAATTATTTCATGTTGGGCAGTGTAGAATTCTTCCCTATCAAAGCGTAGTAATTATTTCATGTGGAACGTATAGCTAGAGACTGTCAGAAAGTATTCTTCATTTTTTCAGAACGTCCGCAACTTATGAAATTATAGAAAAAATCTTGGACTTTTTTCATGTTGGGCAGTGTAGAATTCTTCCCCATCAAAGCGTAGTAATTATTTCATGTGGAACGTATAGCTGGAGACTGTCAGAAAGTATGTTTCATTTTTTCAGAACGTCCGCAACTTGCGAAATTATAGAAAAAAAATCTTGAACTTTTTTCATATTGGGCAGTGTAGAATTCTTCCCCATCAAAGCGTAGTAATTATTTCATGTGGAACGTATAGGTAGAGACTGTCAGAAAGTATTTTTCATTTTTTCAGAACGACCGCACCTTGCAAAAGAATCGAAAAAAAATCTTGAACTTTTTTCATGTTGAGCAGTGTAAAATTTTTCCCTATCAAAGCGTAGTAATTATTTCATGTGGAACGTATAGCTAGAGACTGTCAGAAAGTATTTTTCATTTTTTCAGATTGGCCGCAACTTGCGAAATTATCGAAAAAAAATCTTGAACTTTTTTCATGTTGGGCAGTGTAGAATTCTTCCCTATCAAAGCGTAGTAATTATTTCATATGGAACGTATAGCTAGAGACTGTCAGAAAGTATTTTTCATTTTTTTAGAACGACCGCACCTTGCAAAAGTATCGAAAAAAAATCTTGAACTTTTTCATGTTGGGCAGTTTGAAACTTTTTCCTATCAAAGCGTAGTAATTATTTCATGTGGAACGTATAGCTAGAGACTGTCAGAAAGTATTTTTCATTTTTTCAGATTGGCCGCAACTTGCGAAATTATCGAAAAAAAATCTTGAACTTTTTTCATGTTGGGCAGTGTAGAATTCTTCCCTATCAAAGCGTAGTAATTATTTCATATGGAACGTATAGCTAGAGACTGTCAGAAAGTATTTTTCATTTTTTTAGAACGACCGCACCTTGCAAAAGTATCGAAAAAAAATCTTGAACTTTTTTCATGTTGGGCAGTTTGAAACTTTTCCCTATCAAAGCGTAGTAATTATTTCATGTGGAACGTATAGCTAGAGACTGTCAGAAAGTATTTTTCATTTTTTCAGATTGGCCGCAACTTGCGAAATTATCGAAAAAAAATCTTGAACTTTTTTCATGTTGGGCAGTGTAGAATTCTTCCCTATCAAAGCGTAGTAATTATTTCATATGGAACGTATAGCTGGAGACTGTCAGAAAGTATGTTTCATTTTTTCAGAACGTCCGCAACTTGCGAAATTATAGAAAAAAAAATCTTGAACTTTTTTCATGTTGGGCAGTGTAGAATTCTTCCCCATCAAAGCGTAGTAATTATTTCATGTGGAACGTATAGGTAGAGACTGTCAGAAAGTATTTTTCATTTTTTCAGAACGACCGCACCTTGCAAAAGAATCGAAAAAAAATCTTGAACTTTTTTCATGTTGAGCAGTGTAAAATTTTTCCCTATCAAAGCGTAGTAATTATTTCATGTGGAACGTATAGCTAGAGACTGTCAGAAAGTATTTTTCATTTTTTCAGATTGGCCGCAACTTGCGAAATTATCGAAAAAAAATCTTGAACTTTTTTCATGTTGGGCAGTGTAGAATTCTTCCCTATCAAAGCGTAGTAATTATTTCATATGGAACGTATAGCTAGAGACTGTCAGAAAGTATTTTCATTTTTTAGAACGACCGCACCTTGCAAAAGTATCGAAAAAAAATCTTGAACTTTTTTCATGTTGGGCAGTTTGAAACTTTTCCCTATCAAAGCGTAGTAATTATTTCATGTGGAACGTATAGCTAGTGACTTCCCAAAAGTATTTTTCATTTTTTCAGAACTGCCGCAACTTGCGAAATTATCGAAAAAAAATCTTGAAATTTTTTCATGTTGGGCAGTTTAAAACTTTTCCTATCAAAGCGTAGTAATTATTTCATGTGGAACGTATAGCTAGTGACTTCCCGAAAGTATTTTTCATTTTTTCAGAACTGCCGCAACTTATGAAATTATCGAAAAAAAATCTTGAAATTTTTTCATGTTGGGCAGTGTAGAATTCTTCCCCATCAAAGCGTAGTAATTATTTCATGTGGAACGTATAGGTAGAGCCTGTCAGAAAGTATTTTTCATTTTTTCAGAACGACCGCACCTTGCAAAAGTATCGAAAAAAAATCTTGAACTTTTTTCATGTTGGGTAGTGTAGAATTCTTCCCTATCAAAGCGTAGTAATTATTTCATGTGGAACGTATAGCTGGAGACTGTCAGAAAGTATTTTTCATTTTTTCAGAACGGCCGCAACTTGCAAAATTATAGAAAAAAAATCTTGAACTTTTTTCATGTTGGGCAGTGTAGAATTTCTCCCTATCAAAGCGTAGTAATTATTTCATGTGGAACGTATAGCTAGAGACTGTCTGAAAGTATTTTTCTTTTTTTCAGATTGGCCGCAACTTGCGAAATTAACGAAAAAAAATCTTGAACTTTTTTCATGTTGGGCAGTGTAGAATTCTTCCCTATCAAAGCGTAGTAATTATTTCATGTGGAACGTATAGCTAGTAACTTCCCGAAAGTATTTTTCATTTTTTCAGAACTGCCGCAACTTATGAAATTATCGAAAAAAAATCTTGAAATTTTTTCATGTTGGGCAGTGTAGAATTCTTCCCTATCAAAGCGTAGTAATTATTTCATGTGGAACGTATAGCTAGAGACTTTCAGAAAGTATTTTTCATTTTTCCAGATTGGCCGCAACTTGCGAAATTATCGAAAAAAAATCTTGAAATTTTTTCATGTTGGGCAGTGTAGAATTCTTCCCTATCAAAGCGTAGTAATTATTTCATGTGGAACGTATAGCTAGAAACTTTCAGAAAGTATTTTTGATTTTTCCAGATTGGCCGCAACTTGCGAAATTATCGAAAAAATCTTGAAATTTTTTCATGTTGGGCAGTGTAGAATTTTTTCCTATCAAAGCGTAGTAATTATTTCATGTGGAACGTATAGCTAGAGACTTTCAGAAAGTATTTTTCATTTTTCCAGATTGGCCGCAACTTGCAAAATTATCGAAAAAAAATTTTGAAATTTTTTCATGTTGGGCAGTGTAGAATTCTTCCCTATCAAAGCGTAGTAATTATTTCATGTGGAACGTATAGCTAGAGACTGTCAGAAAGTATTTTTCATTTTTTAGATTGGCCGCAACTTGCGAAATTAACGAAAAAATCTTGAACTTTTTCATGTTGACCAGATTGTTTCCTATGTAAGCGAGATAGTATTTTCTATCCATGAATCTTGTCAAATACGATTCGATATAAATAATCTGAAACCATTTTCGATAGGATGCAAAAAAAAGGAAAGATTTTGAAGTCATCAAAAAGGTTTTGAGTATTCCTTAAACCCGATTTGTTTATCTGAAGTATTTTAAGATAAAAATAAGTAAGACTTGATTTCTTCTTATTGAACGTAAACGCAGTCAACTAATATTCAGCGTCAGAGCGCAGCGTGTCATTGACCACATTCACCACTGACGCCACTGGTCGATATGGTAACTTTGGGATCTCGGCCTGCTGGCCCGGCCTGCTGTCGTCACACTGGTTCGTTATTCTGGTCTTTCTAGCGGTCATTGCTTATGGCACAAGACGTAATGAAATGACCGCTAGAAGGACCAAAGCGATGACCAACAATGATCGGTCTTTCGCTTGGAATTGATTATTATTAGCCATCTTATTTACCTCTATAATAGTGTTCTGTGCTGCAGTAGAAGATAAAAATCTATGGAGGAATCCTGCTATGGAAAAGCTGATCAAAATTGCTGAAGTGAAGATGTCGCTTGTGACTTCGGATTACCTCAGTGTTGCCGATGCTTCCGATTTATCGGTACTTCTACTGAATTAAAGTCTAACCTACAGATTTTTTTTTTATTTTCATAAATGAAATTTTCTCCCAAAAAATTCGAAATAACATCGAAACGCATCCTTCTATAATAGTGTATTCTAAAACAAGTTGCAGAATGGGCACCTATTCCAACACGAATGCGAAATTCGCAAACGAGCGACGAAGGAGCGAGTTTTTGAACGCATGAATGTTGAAATAGCCTTCTGCAACGAGTATTAGACGATATTTTCTCTATTTCAGTCAAGAATTGTGAGAAATTTATTGGAATTCAATGAAAAATTCAGATTATACCTCCTAGTGCCTTTTGTATTTTATTTTCGCAGTTGGTGTGGCTGATACGAAAATTGACAGATTATAGAAATTGAATAGTGCGTTAAAATCTCTAAATGGTTTAAAATTGACGATTGACATGCAATGGACGCGTGTTGATATTCGAAAGGATAGGATGCCAGTGTTGTCAACTTCACTGAAGTTTATTTGGGTTCGTGGCAAAGGGGGCTATTTGATTCAAACAACCATTTTGAAATGCGTCTATATTTCGTGGCAAAGCCCCTTTGCCACGAACCCAAATAAACTTCAGTTCACTTACACAAGTCGGCAAAATCTCCACAATTAAGTGTTGTCAGCCACAAAACGAAAAATATAACTAAAAACAATGCTGTAATGAGTTCATTAGAGCACTCTTGTTAGTACTGTAATGAACTCATTACGACATGAAATAGAGAAAATTCCGAATGACATCAGAAGACGCCAATTCTCGTAAGAAAATGGATGCATAGCGATCTTGTTCGTTGATTAGATTCATGTAATGTTGAGTCGAGGCCTAATAATTATGTTGAAAACATGTTGTTATGAATGTAAATTTAAATTTTATGAACATACCCGGGTTCATTTCTGATGGATTTTTTGGTATACCCAAATTAGCATTTTTTATCGCTGTCTAAAGCTAATATTTCATGCTCGTATTAGCTTTCTAGTTGAGGAAAATGAATCAATTGCTAGTAAGATGTAAGTCTTAGCAATGTTTCATAAAAAAATTAATGTTTATGAGAAATTCATACCGCTACCGTTTTCCCTCTATAATCTACAGATATTTCTACCGATATTGTGTTCGGTCTTTAGCCAACGATGGGTCACCTCATCGATTGTTAGCTGTAGTTTTGATAATAAAATTTCAAAAATTTCTTAAGGCCAAAGTATAGTAGAAATACATTGTAATAATGTAGAAATACATGAGAACATTTGTTAAGTTGATCATTCATTTTCTACATAAATTACCATTATCCAGTTTGATCGATCTTCAATCGTATGACACAAGCGACGTCATATTGTAACATTTGCCACTTTTTCTTTCGAAAAGATCGACAAATATCATTATCAAAACTAACTACGACACTGGAGTCTGAAAGACTTGTTATGTTTACGTAATAATTCAAGTTCGTGATAATTGAGATCAGTGAAAATAATTGGGAAACAAAGATGGTAAATAAAACATAACGGTTAGACCCAAACAATCAGCTATTTATTAAGGGTCTAAAAAAATATAGGGGAAAGCCTCAGGCAGAAGACCCTCTTGTTAGGCGATGTTAGGGCACTTGTTTAACACTAAATAATCAATCATTAACAGCTAGCAAAGGCAAGTATAACAATGCTGAGAAACTATAACAATACAAAACAGATAGTAATCATAATAATCAGAGCAACTTCCATAATACAAAGAGAATAATAAGCATGGTAAAGATGTCAACTTCAATAATACAACAAGAATTAATAATCATTGCAAATATATACTCCAATTAGGCAACAAGGGTAATAATCATGGTAAATGTACACTTCAATAATGCAACAGGATAATAATCAGGGCAACTAGGTAAACGACTAATTATGACTATCGTCATGGTCACGGCCCCAGGGTATGTGAGCCATAACTATAATATTGTATGAGCTAAGGAATTGGGAACACTGGGAAGGTCATGGAGTTCCAGGGGCGGCTCTGAAAAAATGACAGAAAGTTTCGCGGTTGATAAAAAAGGTATATTCTCTCATGCACATGATGGTAATGGTCCCTGCCTTAATCTCATACAACAGTATAGGAATGGTCCACAATCTCGAGACCCCTAAATGAAATATCATGTAATACAAGCATATAGATAAATAGATAACAGTACGAGATCATAGCATAAATAAACAACAAATTTTGCTAGAATATCCATCACGAGTAAATAATAAGGACCAGAATGCATTATGGACATAAATGACAGAAACAGATATAGGTGAACGATAATAAGCAATATAAATAATGAAAGCAGATAATCTACATAATCAACCGAATGAAATATATATAACGACAACAAAAAGATACATCATAAGAAGAATAAGTTAACACAGTACGAAATATACACAACAACAACCGTGAATAGTAAGGCAAGTACATTATACAGTAAAATGACCAATTAAAACAGTACGAAATATACATAATGATTATTACATGAGACAGGGGTAACTTAACAACTTTAACCTTCGATATAACACCATGGTGCTACTTTCTCTGGTTACATCCATTATTCCATATCAACCATACTAGTACTACCACTGCTGGAGGTCTCCATATGTTCCTGTTTAATCACAGGTCCAGACCCTCAGAACGATTGGCAATTACTATTGTACCATAGGGTACAGTAACTAAAATTGATCTGTTACCCTCCAGTAACACATTGTAGAATGCTGAAAAAGAAGGTATTCATTGTTATGGTAGGTACCTGAACTCCAAGAGTAGTAATATCTGAGACAATGGGATCACATGCTATAAGGGTGTTTGTTATGGCACAAGTAAAATTATATAAAGTGAACAAAACATGTGAATAAAGGAAATAGAGTTATATGAATCAAACAAAGCATTATGTGAACAAAGGAAATAGTTATATGAAATTAAACAAAGTATTATGTGAACAAAGGAAATAGTTATATGAAATTCAACAAAGCATAATGTGAACAAAGGAAATAGAGTTATATGAAATTAGACAAAGCATTATGTGAACAAAGGAATAGTTATATGAAATTAGACAAGACATTATGTGAACAAAGGAAATAAAGTTATATGAAATTAGACCAAACATTATGTGAACAAAGAATTACATTCACAAGACAACAGCATTAATGACAAAGCCCCAATCACCACCTAGTACACCATGAAACCAAATAATATTGCATAATAGCAGTATTAATTTAAAAACATAATAGAAAAATAATGAGTTCACTGAACCAATCCAGTTCTCAATGCTATTTATCAACAAAGGTTAATAAAATGGACAAGCAACTAATAACATTTAAAATAGTCTCAATTATACTTGCGAGATATATTCTAAGATCACTCAACGATGGCTTCGTTTTCGAACTCACACAAAGGCACCAACACTTCTTTTGGGTCTCAGTTACTCCTCTCATAACTCCACCGTTAATAATCCCACCATCTTGGATTCCTTCCTTTCTCTTGTTCTATTACGTACTCGCACAGATCGACGCGGACACTTGACAGTGCGGTACGTTCTTCTTTTCTTTCTCCGATTTTAACCATAGAATTTATTCTGACCATGAACTCTCCTTCGAGGTGTGGAGAGAATAATCTTCGAGATGCGCGAAGTGGCTTATTTTTCGTCCGCCATTTTTATACTTTCGGTTCATTGGCGTAGAAAGCAGTGTATCTGAGGGATAGTTGGTATAAAATTAAAAGGAAAATGAAATGTATAGAGCATATCAATTTCTTAGATAAATCTTTAGCTTCAGAATCCATACTCAGAATATCAGTCCAAACTGTCCTCATATCAACTGATTTTGGAAAACTAAAATGAATAATATTACTGTGGAAAGTAAACAACACGCCACTGAGCAGATAAACAATGCCATACGGTATGATCAGTCGAATAATTTCAATAAAAACTCACGTATAAAATGATATTCCCTCGACCTTCTTTATTTTATAGTTTTTACACGTTTTAACAATACAAGGACATTGCTCAGAAGCGCGAAATGTCCTTACCAAACAAAAAAGTGCCCTAAGGACCATATATCAGATGAAGAGGACTGACAGCTGCAGAGAAGTATTTAAAAGAGAAGGAATACTTACCATCACATCCTGTTTCATATTCACCTGCGTAAAGTTTGTTCATCAACACAAGGACAAATTCCCGAAAAATTCTCATTATCATAATTATGATACTAGGGAGAAAAATAATTATGCGGTCCCGTACACAAGAATGAAAAGAACCCAACAAGGTCCAAATCATCTGTGTCTGAAGCTTTATAATAAGCTTCCTAGTCATATAAAAAATCAAAATCTTCCTACATTCACGAGGGCGGTAAAAACTCTCCTCCTGAAAAAACGATATATGACCTGACCGAGTTTTGAACTGGCTGTTTCTCAGTACAGTGTTGTTTATCTGTTATGATGTGTTGATGTATTTTACAATATTATGTGTACTCACTGATTTTACTCATCTCTATTTTGTACATTTTTACATACCTGTACATATACCTAATTTGTACATATTTTATACATATATCATGACGCTAGTCAATTTTACAATATTATGTGTGTTCATTGATTTTATACATTTATACTTTATATACATTTTGACAAGCCATATATTATTTAATGGCAACTATTTATACATGTAATTGTATTGATTGTGACATGTATGAATAAATAAGTAAGTAAGTAAGTAAGTAAGACATGTTGAAAGTATCGAAGTATCTATCAGCACAATGTAAAATTCGAGCAATTTCTATTTCACCTGACAAGTATGTCAACCTAGAACAGCTGACTACGAAAGTATAAAAATGGTCGAAATTTGACATAAGAATTAGCCACCAATTTTGGATGCGCAGTGGTCGAAGTGTATTCTCCCACTCTATATCTCTGTTCGAGGTACGTAAGCAGCAGTGGCGTCCCAACATAGGGTGAAATGAGACTACGATTTTTGTATTGGAAAAACCTAGGATGTTACAATATTGGTACAATTTTGGTGGGTGCTTTTACTCTCTTTTTGCTCCTCGGAGGAGCCTGTAACCTCTAGAGAGCGCGTCCCCAAGGTGGCGGATAGGGGGTATCCTCACCGGTCAAACATCTAGTTTGGCCGGCGGATTGCGGGAAATAAAAATACCACCCGCGGACCAACAGGTAGGGTAGATGAGACTCTTAAGCTGTAGAGAAAGCAACTCATCTAAGAGAAGGAGCCTCTGATACAAAATCCTTGGTCCTCCAAGTTGGGAGTTGAGGCATCGGGCTAACTCCTCGATACTTGTAAAAAAACGAAATGTTAAAAAACTAACCAAAGCCTCGGAAATATGGACTGGAAAAACGGACGACGAAAAAAGCGAAGATATAGGACTTTCAATTTTGGCACATGGAACGTACGAGGGATCTCTCGGAAAGCAAATGAAGTAGTGGCAGAGCTCAAACATGCAAAGTTAGACGTCGCGGTCATTACAGAAACGAAGAGGAAGGGCAGTGGCTCTGAAGGTTGGGGATATTACGATATGTTCTACAGTGGAGTGAGAAAAGACCAAAGAGCTCAACAAGGGGTTGGTATTTTAATTCGAAAAACCTTAAGAAGGTGTATCACCTCTTTGGAACCGATTGACCAACCTTTAATAAAAATAAAAGAACATAAAATGACAATATTGGGAGTTTATGGAATTAACGATGATTCATTGGTTAACAACAAAAATGAATTTTTTGAACAACTTAATGATGAAATCATAAAAATAGGAACATCTAGAGAAATTTTGTTGTTGGGGGACTTCAACAGTAGAGTGGGAAGAGAACGTGATAGCAAAGTAGTAGGAATGCACGGCGAAAATACCCGGAACGATAATGGTGATAGACTAATAGCGATATGTTAACAAAACGGATTCTTCCCACACCGAGATATCCATAAGTACACATGGACACAGCAAACTCGAAACTTGAAGTCTATTATAGATTATAGCATTGTTAGACAGAAAACCAAAATCATAACACAGGATGTCCGAGTGTCTAGGGGGCCATCTTGCGGCAGTGATCACTATGTATTGAAAATGAAGACAATACTTCCACAAAGATATGAAAAAAAAAACATGAAAGCTCGGAGCCAAATAAGGAAATAAAATCTATCAAATATAACTTAGATAGCTTGCACCATGAGAGCGTTATGTCATTATTCGGAAAACGATTGGATGAAAAATTGGACACCATATGCTTCAATAACACTGAAGAACATTATGACCACATTAAGAATGCTATCCATGCGGCGGCGGCAGAGGCACTAGGAGAGGTGGAAACAATTGTAGAAAGATCAAAACCATACTGGTGGGATGAACAGGTGGAAGAGGCAATCATTGATAAGAGACAGAACTATCACAAATTCTTGACATCTAGAGAACAAAACGATAAAATAATTTACAAAAGATCACAAGCTGTAGTAAGAAAATTGATTACCCAAAAAAAGAACGAAATGTGGGAAAAGAACTGCCAAAAAATAAACACCTACATCGGAGGAAGGAAAAGTACAGAGAGCTGGAGACTAATTAAAAATATGAGAACAAATAGGAAAAAAGACCTTATATTACCTATAACAACAGAACGGTGGGAAAAGTACTTCAAGGACCTATTAACCGAACAAAGACCGGAGTTTTCCAACGAAGATAGCACAACAGAAATAAATATCATTTCATCACCCTTGAAAGTTACAATATCAGAAATTGAAGAAATAGTCAAGTCCCTGAATAATAGAAAATCCCCTGGCCCAGGTGATATCTACGCCGAATTAGTCAAAGCTGGAACGAAAAAACTATATGAACACCTTAGAAAACTATTTACTGACTGAATAAATGGTGCACAGGTACCAAGTGAATGGAAGACCTCTATTATGTCAGCTATCCACAAGAAGGGCAGCAAGGATCTTTGCGAGAACTACAGAGGAATTGCTGTAACCAGTACAGTCAGCAGAATGTATGGTAAACTCCTGAGAAATAAAATAGATCAAGAATACCAAGACTATGAGGCAGAAGAACAAGCTGGCTTCAGAGTAGGACGATCCACAGTTGACCATTTATATTGCATAACGCAAGTTAGAGAAGAAGACAGCAACCAACCAAGAAGTGCATTTGCTTTATGTGGACCTACAGAAGGCATTCGATAGTGTCCCTCACAGTAAGCTATGGCCAACATTACAGCAAACAAATATTCGATATGGACTTATCAAAGCAGTTCAAAATTTATACACGGGCGCAAGGACAAGGATCAAAGTGGGAAACAATTTCTCAGGGATTTACTGCTACCAAGGGACTAAAACAGGGGTGCTGCCTGTCGCCGACTCTTTTTAGAATATACTTAGAGCAAGCTCTCAAAATGTGGAAGAAAAAATGTAGTGGCATGGGAATCCCTCTTAATGATGAAACAACATTATACACGCTCTGCTTTGCAGACGATCAAATCCTGATAGCACAAGATCATGACGACCTGAACTATATGACGAGAAAATTAGTAGAGGAATACAAGAAATGGGGCCTCGAAGTGAACGTTAAAAAGACGGAATCTATGTGTATTGGAGGGACACCACAGAACATCACATTAGAGGATGGAACACAAATTTCTCATTGCACTGAATATAGATACCTCGGTATGAAGCTGACGCGTGATGGTACACTGGACGCTGCTATAAAGGACAGAAATGCTCAAGGGAGAAAGGTGATATCCATGATGAATGGCATTCTGTGGGATCGATCAATATCTAAAAGCAACAAACATCGCATATACAATACCATACTAAAGAGCATAGTGACTTATGGTAGTGAGGTCTGGCAAATGAAACAAAGATCTGAAAATATGTTGCTGACAACAGAAATGGATTTCTGGCGACGATCTGCGGGCATATCTAGAAAGGATCGTGTGCGAAATGAAAGAGTCCGAGAGATAATGGGATCAAAACATACAATAACTGATGACATGAAGACGAAGCAATTGATATGGTATGGCCTATACAGAAGATGCCTGATAACAGATTACCCAAACAGATTTTAACATGGACGCCGCGAGGCAGAAGGAGAAGAGGTCGACCAAGGAAGAGCTGGAGAGAGGGGATCGAAAAGAAAATGGAGGACAGAGAGCTTCCCGAAAACCTATGGTTGAATAGAGAGGAATGGCGGTTAGGAGTCGGAAAGCGTCGGAGAACGCTCTAAAACCGATATACATACATACACTTTTTACATGCGGAGTCTTTTCTTCCATACACCGACCGATTAATTTCATATCATAATTAATATATCATAGAATCAACCAGAGTGTTTCAACTTCAGAAAGGCTGATTTTTTAAGCTTTATGACAGTATATTGAACACCAACTGGAATATCTTGGATGCATACGATAACGTTGATTTGGCATGTGATACATTGTATTGCATACTGAATTGCTTATTTTCCGAATGTGTACCCGTATAGGTCGTATAGGTCATCAGGAAACATTAGTTTCTAAAGGAGTATAAAGACCTTCGTAGAGATATGAAAGGGAAATAGCTGTGGCTCGCGCTAATTTCACAAGAAAGGCTGAGGCCAACCTAACAGACAATCCATCTGATTTTTGGGCTTACTTGAGCAGCCTTCGTAACACTCCTTCCATTCCCGAATCGATGAACTATGGGGTCACTCCATTACCGATCCCCAAAACATAGTCGATGCCTTTGCATCATTTTTTCACAGTTCATTCATTAATTCCACTGATTTTAACACACTGGATGGCTCACCTGATAGCTCCTTCTGCACAAACTCTGACTATCCCGGAGATAACGAAAGATATTGTACTCAAGTACCCCAAAAGCTGCAAATCTAATATGACAGCAGGTCCTGACAAAATTCCATCTTTTCTGTTGAAGGACTATGGGGTTGTCCTCGTCAGACCTCTCACCATTATTTATAGACTGTCCTTTCTACACATCATTTTCCTACTGTATGGAAAGAGGGTAGAGTAAGTCCAATATTCAAGAAAGGCAAAAGAAGCCATATTGAGAACTATAGACCAATCGTGATTCTGAACAACTTCTGCAAAGTTTTCGAAAAATACTTTACGACATCATATATGTTCATGTGAAGAGCAAAATTTCTAATTGTCAGCACGGATTCATCAAAGATCGACCAACAGTAACCAACTTGGCTTGTTTAACCAGTGGCGGCTTGTCCTATTAGGCAGGTGAGGCAGTGCCTCATCAGAAAAATTCTGAACCGTATATTTCTTCATTCCCTTTCATCGTCACTTTTTTCCTCAATATTTTTCCCAATCTCACGTTCCTTGTATATTCATAACAAATCAAATCCTCTTTGAATAAACGGTTGGAGGCATGCCTAACGCAGGCTTCTTTGACTGAATTAGCGTGTTATCTACTTCGATGACCTACGAGAACGTAATGGAAAGCCGTTCTAGGATTAATCCGAGGCTAGCCTCTGCGCGATCTTAGCCGATCTGAGATCGTTTCGTTTCTGCGATGTCTAGCTGGTTATCTGCGTCGAAGCGGTGAGAACATATCTACGGCTTTGAAGGGGGCTTCTCGAGGAATTAGAGGCTGGCCTCAGGTTTTTATTCGAGTTTATCGGGAAGCGGGAAATAGAGAAATAGGGTTAGTTCACTTTGTCGTTATTTAGTGGTATCGCATTTGCTGTGTACCGCGTATGATTATAATCTTTTTCAGGTGAATTTTTTCTGAAATATAAATCTTTTTTATCGAAAGTGACTACCAGATCGCGAAATGAATTTAGCGGGACCTAGTAATAGTAAATCTTTTGAAATTCCTAAGGAACATATTCGGTGTACTTGTGATATTGTTAATTTTTTAATAAATAAGCAACATTTTTCGATTCATTCGTATGATGATAAATTATATTTAATTAAGGAAGTTAAACGACCTGTTCCAGATTTGAGTAAATCTCTAGTGTCTAGTGATGGGGTCGGTAAATCAAATCGGGGATTCCAAAATACGTGGTATGACAAGTACGACTGGCTTACTGGAAGTATTACTTTGAAAAAAATATTTTGTTGGCCGTGCATTCTATTCTCAGCAACTAATGGAAATTCCGACAGAGTTTGGTCAAAAGTGGTTTTAGTGATTTGAAAAATTTATCTCGGGGTCTATCGCTACACAATAAATGTGCTCAGCATATTTCATCTAATTGCAAGCTTATGAGAAAGCAAAAACAAAATATCGCCACAGCCATAGACAATGAGCGTCAAATAGAAATTCAAAATTTCAATGCTAGAGTCAAAGAAAATCGACAAATTCTAAGAAGTTTAATAGATATTACGATGCACCACTGTATGCAAGAGTTACCTTTTAGGGGGCACGATGAATCGAATGAGTCTTTAAATCGCAGAAATTTCAAAGAATTGGTAGTTCTTGTTAGTAAATTTGACACGAATTTAAAAAACTTTTTAGAAAATGACACCAACAGTAAATCGGTAATTTCTGGTATATCTAAAACCATTCAAAATGAATTAATTGATTCGGTTGCTTTTGTTGTGAATAAAAAAATCTAGGACGAAATTTCACAATCATTGTTTTTTTCTTGGCAAGTTGACGAAACAACTAACATAAGCTGTCATTCCCAGTTATCAGTCATTTTTCGTTATATAATAGATGACCAACTTGTTGAGCGATTCATGGGATTTTATGATGTTAGTTCTGGGCGTTCTGCTGATGATCTATTCAATCAATATTATGGCTCAAACATACGACGGAGCGAGTGTTATGTCCGGAGAAGTGAACGGGTTACAAGCAAAAATTAAATCTATGGCTCCACAAGCAATCTTTACTCATTGCTATGCACATTTATTCAATTTGGTTTTAAGTAATGCTTGCAGTTCAATTCAACAGGTTAAAATTTTTTCTCAACCTTCTCAGGATTTTCATCATATTTTTCCAAATCAACAAAGCGTACCCAAGTGTTTGAACAAATTGGAGGAACACGTATTCTTTTTGTGTTAATTTTTTTTAGAGTTTATTTTATTTATTTAGAGTTTATTTCGCCATTTTGAAAATTTCCAACTTGATCTGATTCGATTTCCTTCATTCCCATCCCACACCTGGCAGGAATGCTCTACACCTCCACGTTGGTTCTTGCTGTACAGCTGCATAATAATGGTTTTCATATTTTTGAGCAAGTTAGTATATCGAAAAATAAGCTCATAATATATTGGGACAATTAAATTAATGGTTTTTTTTGCTGAATAAAATAAAGTAATATGTATATAAATAATTTGAGGATTCATCAAAAATTCCAAGCATTAGTGAAGAAAATTTTTTTAATATATTTATTATGCAACTGACGAAGTAGAGTTCACTATATAAACTTTGTTCGCCGCGTAAACCCTATATATATATTACATTATTAATTTTTTTCATATGTGCCTCACCATATTATATTGTCACGAGCGGCCACTGTGTTTAACTCAATATAACGGTAGTGCATTGGATGAGTCTTCTCAAATTCTCATCTACACGGACTTCACAAAGGCATTTGACAGATTGGATCATGGTATACTTATCAAGAAGCTGTCCTCTTTCGGGTTAAATCTTGATTTTCTATATTGTTATAGTTATCATGGGATATTGGATATTTACAAGGCGAATGAGCCGCCAAGGATTGCATTGATATTATTGTTGACATTTATTGTGTTTATGTGTGTTTCTCAAATATTGGTCGGTGATTTACCAGTCTTATGTAAGCGTGAATAACCGCTGACGAATTCGTCGTTGAAGTTGAAATCATTATTGATATTTATTGTATTTATGCCTGTTTTTCAAATATTGGTCGGTGATTTATCAAGCTTATGGAAGCGTGAATAACCGCTGACGAATTCGTCGATATGTGTGGAAAGGGAACAAGTTTTTCATTATTATGTTCCGAAGCTCTGTAGAGAAAACCTCGCAGTACTGAGAGAATAAAGCTTTTGCTCACAAAAGTAGTTTTATTACAACCAAGTTGTAACAATATTTTTTTTGAATCTTATCTTTCCCGTAGAAATCTGTATTTTCAGTGTTTTGGTTAAAGGTCTTGTGCTTTTGAGGCTACCTCAGGTGTCTATATTGGGTCCACTCCTTTTCCTAATCTTCATCAATGACATCTGTTATTACCTGACCTGTTCCTTCCTTCTTTATGTTGATGACTTCAAACTGTATCGTCGCATTCTCTCTATTGAGGATTGTTGGGATCTCCAGGGTAACATTGATGGGCTAAACTGCTGGTGCAGGGACAACTTACTTCCCCTGAACGTTCAAAAATGTAGCGTAATGTCCT
>JARTUT010000200.1:0-35002 GCA_030674115.1 Micraspis discolor
AGTGACATCTGGGTTTCAAATTAATGTTTGATTGTATGTTAATTCTTATACAGCACAGGTTTCTCTCTCAAACTAGGAAATGGAAAAAAAAGACTAATTGAGGACAAAAGCGCTGATAAAAAAAAATTAATGGAAACTACTTGAATAAAACGAACCGCGATAACTTTTCTAACTCTATACCCATCTGAAATGTGTGAAAATGGTACGATTATTAGAAAATATGTTACCCGATAGAAGGTTTCGTGTTTTTAGTGACAATAAGAGTAGCAATTTCAAAACACTGAAAAACGGTCATCCTCAAGGATCAGTTCTAGCTCCTTTACTTTTCAATTCACATCTCACTGATTTACCCACGACATCATCTCAGAAATTTGTTTATGCTGACGACATTGCTATAGCTTATCAACGTTTGGATTTCCATACTCTGGAAAACATACTACTCATCGGATTTGGAAATTTAAAAGAATTATTTTATAAAGTGGCGATTATGTCCAAATCCCAACAAAACAGAAGTATCTTCTTTCCTTCTGAATAATCATAAAAAATTAGCTGTAAATTTAATTGATTCTCCTATCGAACATAATTTCTATCCAAAATACTAAGGAGTTAAATTAGATTCATCCCTCAATTGCAAGGCTCATTTAAATGATCTGAGCCTAAAACTGGAAACTAGGAATAATATTCTTCAAAAATTAGCTGGATCATCTTGGGGTGCTGATGCTTCCACTCTTCGCACAGCATCTCTAGCAGTAGTCTTTTCTGCACAAAATTCGATGCACAATTGAATACATTCATGACAATAATTACTGGCACCATAAGATCTACACCAGTTCATTGGTTACCAGTTTTGTCTAACATTGTCCCTCCCCATATTCGCAGACAGACTGCAGCTCTAAATTCTTGAAACAAATATCATTCTCTTCCCAATTTATTCCCAATTATTTCATATATTCCACAAAATAGAATTTCCAGATTGAACTCACGTAAACTATTATGGCATAATACGTTCTTCAATATGAACATAAGCGATAAAGAATTATGGATGACTGAAAGAAACACTTACAAAATGTTCAGTAAGTATCTCGTTTCTGATCCTTCTGAATAAACTCCTGGTTTTGATCTTCCAAGAAAAATTTGGACAGTTCTTAATTGTTTAAGATTAGGTCATGGTTGTACCAATAGCATGCTTTATAGATAGAACTCAGTTCCAAGCGCAAGTTGTGAATGTGGAGAAGCAGAAGAAACAATACTTCATCTCAACAATAGTTGTTCCATATTATTGAATTTCCAGATGGTTTTAGGGTTATTCATGATGTTTCCTATTCTTTTTTGCAATGAGTTATAAATTCTTAACGAATATAATAAGTATTTTTGTTATTCAGTTCTTTTATCTGCTTCTGTCTTTTCATTTCCAGATTCGATGTGGACAACTTGAAGAAGTCTCTGTCTCCATCAATAGAAGACCACTCTTTAAGAAAGAAGTCCCTAAAATATATTTCAGCTTATTTTTGTACTTTCACACTTAGGCGGGAGCCAGGTTTTTTTTTACTGGGGTTTTTTCCCTAGGCTTTTATGTCATGAGCCGAATTGAATGACACCCCGTCACTAACTCCTGATCTATATGCTTTATTGTTTGCTAACTAAATATTGTAAGCCAAAAGTGCAATAGAATATATATATATATATATATCTATATATCCAGTGGGTAATATTGGAGTTCATGCGGAAACTAAATTTCAGATCCTCATAACTCTGGAAGCATGAACGGATTCAGCCCAATGACGAACTTCACCGAAATATTTGGAAACACATATTTATTCTCTGAATAGAAAAATGAGTAAGTATAATAATTATAGGTTATCTCCTTCGAATATTATGGTATGTACGGGCTATTACTATGAATAAATCAGGAAGTTGAACTATTTTCGGCTCGATATCCCACACTTCAGAATTTCTCAAAACGATAGCTCGGTGTTTCATTGAAAACATTGTCGGAATTCTCCATAATTTGAATTTTAGGACTCTTGTTGGTTATGATTCTATTGGTGTCAACCCATATTTTCGATATGATGTTTCAGAGACTAAAGCTAGTTATTGAATATAATCAACTTTTTCGATATTCTTACAAATTCATGTTAGCGTCGTATCACTTAGAGAACTAGCTCGTAAATCCAACAGGTGCAATATTTTTCAGTATCCATTGTGTTTATCATCTGAGCTTTACTCTTATATACCTAATTTTCAATTGATGTGAAGCACAGGCCATTTTTAATAAATATTTATTTAAAAAAAAAATCTCCAGTTGGTGATTGTATATTTCCTCGAGCATCAGCATCATCAGCATTATCCTAATCAAAGAATAATCAAATTGCGGTTTCGTGAGTCACAATATGTTTGGACAACTCTGTTAAGCTTCCGCCTTTTAAAGCAATATTGGAATTCTTAGAACAACTTCATATAATTTTTATTCAAATCTTCTTTCCTCATTTAGATATCTCCCTGATTTCCTGTTTCAGTTTGTCCGCAGACAATGGTGCGAAATAATGGATTGGTTGCAGTGTATGGAGGCCACACCTTTCCTCAGGCTATCTACCTACTGACTCAGTGGTTTACCTTCTTTCAGCTTGTTCAAAGAAGGGGAGATTGACAGGCAACGAAAAAACTATAACTTTGTTGTTCACTTACACTCCTCAACCAGGAGTAAAGAATATCAGTTAATTTTAGGTAATGTGTTCAATCTTTCATCCCACTGATTTGTTGAACGGTGATTTTTCACAAGCCTTTAATGTAATGATCAATATAGGAAGTATATATATATTCTTTTGAACTTTTGGCTGACAATATTCAGTTAGCAAACAATAAAGCAAATAGGAAGTTATTTGCTAGTTTGATATAAAAAAGGACTTGTTGCAAAATACAGGGTGCGGCAAAAGTCAGTTCACCGTTTTGCATATGAAAGCAAAAATAACTGCAAATAATTTTATTTTTGAGAGAAATATAACACCAGTATTTACTTGTGGCCTCACATTTCATGTTCGAATTGTTTATCCCCCTCTTCAATACACATGCGGCATCGTTAAGTCACGGTAACAAATATATTACGAAAAAATTAGCAGGGTGACCTGAACTTGGCGCATCAACAACAAAGCCAGTACTTACGAATTTACCATACCGTCTATGCAGCATTTGTCTGGTTGGAACTTGCTTATTTGGAAAGCGCTGGCGAAATTCTTCGAAAATTTCAGCATAGTCTCCGCTACGTTTCAGCTGTCTCCTTCCACCCTAGGTACGATACTGGCCGAAAATACGCGTATGCGTGAATACCAAACAGTGTAAACTGGCTTTTGCTACACTCTGTATATAAATTAACAGAAGCACTTATTCATTCGGTCGAAGATTTCTTTTTCTGTAGAATCCGAGAAGCCATTTTCGAAAATCGAACATTTTTATTTTACCTAGCAAGATCACTATTTATTTATCAATTTTATGCGCACTTGATACTTGTTGAATAGCGAGCTTCCATTTTGCCTAAGTGTTTATAATTCTTAACTACTGATGATATCAAACGATTGACGCCAACAAAGTGTCAAAGTGAAAATATGTGTAAATACGAGTACGGAGATTACTGATATTCTGCGTATTTTGAAATTTCAGTATTTCTTTTGAAAAGACCTGGAATATCTTGCCATTGAATGTCAATTTAGAACCTTATGATGAATATCATTTATTTTTTCAAATATTTCGAACATTCCAACAGATAGAATTGAGTGCTGACGAGAAATTGTTGATGATGGAACTCGCATAGAATTATAATTTGAGCAATAGCCATAATCTTTTATTGTTCTTGTAACCAACGTTTCATTAAACATCATTTGTCGTTTTCAAACTAAAATAAGCTTTTATAAATGCTGAGATTTCAGGAAAGTTTTCATTTTTTTTTAAGGCTGGTTGTTCGATGTAACTTGAAGAAGTCTTCAAACCACAAATTTGTTCAAATTTTTCATTTAGTTTTCGTTGTCGGTCTTTTTGACATGAATGAAAACTTTTTTGAAATTACAGATTTTATGAAAGCTTATTTCACCTTGAAAACGACAGAATATGTCTGTTCAAACGATGGTTACATGAACAATAACAGATTATGGTTATTGCCTAAATAATAATTCTATATATATAATTGAGATGTAAGATCAAAGTGACGTGAACGTGACAACCCGTTTTCTTAATGTGAATAAAGAAACAAAAAACAGTCTTAATGTATCTTCAGTAAGTAAACAATGATAATCTTATCTCTAATTATTCGAATAAAAGCAATTCCTGGTTTTTTTCCCTCCTGAAAAAGAATTCTGTTAGTTATTTTAGGACATAAAGGGTTTATGACAGCATGCTAGTTCTGAGAATTTAAGTTGGAATATCAATTTCATCAAATACTGCTAAACCGATCTGAATGATGTGTAAGATTGTCAATTGTTGGAAGATATTTGTTGCATTCTTTTCAGTTAAATATACTAAAATATACATGATTAATAGGATCGATTCACCTTCGGTGGATCTTTATATGTATCCTGCAAAACTTAATTCTATAAGAAAAAACTTATGAGAATCAAAATCATTTCCTAAAAATAATCTATTATCAGTTCATTATCATTTATCTTTTATGAGCTGAGTTAATTACTTATCTTTTATATAAATTCCAATTTATAAACAATAAATTCCAAAATGAAAAGAAAGTTATAGATTTAACTACGATTGAATGCTATCATAATGTGGTTTTCACTTCATGAATACTTCTCTCGGATTTATTAATGAATGATATTTGTTCCAATAATTCAGAGCTGCCGTTTGTCTGCGAATATGGGGAGGGACAATGTTAGACAAAACTGGTAACCCATGAACCGGTGTTGATCTTATGGTGCCAGTAATTATTCTCATGGATGTATACAATTGTGCATCAATTGTCAGCCAAAAGTTCAAAAGAATATATATATATATATAATTAATGAATAAACTAGTAATCCTCAGTTTCATTTCAAAGTTTCATTGACTGGATAGATATATCATCACTCGCATAAAAATATAATTCCTGTTGCCTTAACAAACTGAAATGTCCGCCTCACAAGAACACGTTTTGGTGATCATAAAATATTGGGTTTCGATTGAAAATAAAAAAAAATCAACATGTAACATTTCGAACCAGTTTGGATCGATTGTTCTCAAGAACGTCCACTTTGGATACTTAACGATAAATTCAATGAGAATCATTAATAACGTATTCAACAAAAATCTCATTCAGGATTTCAATTGACAAAAAATATAATTTTATTAAAATATGGTTAGTTTTTGCTTATTCGAAAAACTAGGATTTTTGATTATAAAATAGTCTAAAAGAGCAGCGTCTTTGTGAAAACCCACATTCAAGGCTAGAAGAAATTGATTTTCGAATTTTGCTCAGTCAACATGGGTTCTAAAATGAAATCATGACTTGTTTTTCATGTTGATTATTTTGCAAGTTATGTCCTGTGTTCTGTATCATTCAGTTTTATATTTGAGTAAAAATATCGACGGAAATCCAAAATTTCGCCTCAACATTGGTACAATCGGAAATTCTTCAAAGAAGTAAGAAATGAAAATTCATGTGGAAATGAAAAATACAGATTTCTAATTATGAGAATGCACTTTTGAATCATAACTGGGAAATTTTCCACATATTTCACAGTTATCTCGTTTAAAATTTTTATACAGTGCTTGCAAAATTGTGATTAATATGGGAATTATTTATGCTCGGAATTTCACTTCCTCTATGGACTTTCAAATCTGACTAAGGATACGGGTCACCCGGAAACATTCAAAATTATTCATTTCGGAATTCCATGGTAGGTATAGTTGTTTCATTAACACAGACATGGTGGGTTCCGTAAAGCTTAGATTTAGGGCATCGGTTTCAGCATTATATTGAGCAATGGCCGACATCTTGGGCACTTAACGTTTCTGTGAGATATTCTGAGCGATTCAAACTTCAAAGCTTATCCTATGTTTGATAACAATAATAGACATTCTTGTATAGATATGCCGATTACTGAATTCATTTATTTTAGCAAAATTTTCCTTGGCAATGAAGTTCAGTTTGAAATTATTCTGAGAAATCGATTTTTAGACTTGAAGCTCTTTTCTCTATTAGAAGCCCTACAAAAATTTGAATCATATCAAATATTCGATCAGAAATCAGCTTCTTGCAATAACATAGTCAAATGTTGATATTCAAGAATGTTTTGAATTTTAATAATAATACACATTCAAAATTGTGTAGAACTCTGATAAATATATTATGAGATGTCATGTAATTGAAAAAAAAATTGAGTGATGATTCCCAAGGAATTTTGCGAGCTCATTTGTTTAGACCAAATTCAAACATCTTTCAGTAACAAATTGATCGGATAGATATTCTAGGAGTAATTGAGAAAACCACATTCCAGATGCTCAAAACTAATGAACTAATCGACGAATTTGGCCCAGTAACGTACTTGATCGATTTGGACTATTCTCCTATTCTGAAAAATTGAAAATTTTAGCTCATGTCATTCGGAAGACAGAGGGTAGAAGGCCTGTTGGAATGACTCAAATTCGACCACGAATTTTTCGTAAGGAAACTGACCAACTCGATTGAAACCATTTTCTACCCGATATTCGAAAATTACGGACAGTGGAGCAGAATGATAACACGCTGTTCTACTAGTTTTATAATTTTTATAAATATCGTTCATAAAGATTCATTTATTGATAGCGTATAAAATATAAAGAAATAAATTTTATTTCGATGCATACTATCAGAAACTCCAGTGAAGCACTAGCATGAGATTAGAGGCTTACACTTGCTTGTTCTAGAGTGTTTCCTCGTTCTCAGAAAACATATAATACTTATACAACAGCCACAATGAATGAACAAATCTATATCTGAAGTAAAAAATAACTGTAATCGTTTTCCTCAAGTTTTGTTCAAAGCTCAAATCTTGTACTACAAAGAACCCACGTCAGTGCTTTTACAAATGAAGACATGATACATTATTTCACCGTGATTCAACCATTTCTATTAAATTTTCCCTAACTGAAACTGAAATTGAAAACCGATGTATCTAGGAAAGCAAAGATAATTCAAATTTATACTCTTTGACTCTTCACTTTTTTGAGTTTTCTGAAAATTCTTACATTCACATGAACAATTTGGGGCTTTTAATATAGAGTTGAGGCGAATGGGAAGTAGCAGGAGATACTTCGACCACCGCCCCAAAGTTTCGATGCGCCAGCCGTCACACGGAACTTAACAGTCAACCTAATTAATTAACATTAACTACAACTCCAGATACTGATTGCCTTGAGTGAATGAATGATGAAATTTAAGGATATGTAAGATATCCATAACCTCCACACATCCACAAATTTTAGTTTTAATTTATCTGATATTAAATAAGGTATTAAGTATAAAATGAAAGAAAATCTTCATTAATTTTTTCAAAATTTTCTAGCGTATCGATTTCTGCGAAATTTTGCAAGCCTATTTATTTCCACTTAATTCAAATATCTTCCAAGTTATAACTTGATCAGATGGGAATGGGGCCATTCGACGGATCAGTCCCAATAACGAACTTGACCGAGATATTTGGTAAGTTAACCCATTCTGAAAATATGAAAACTCTTCATCATCTCTTGCGGAACATAGAGAATCTACAACCGGCCGGATGTACATATCATCTAGCTTTACCCTGTATTCTTCATCAGAAAGTCAATTCTTGTCGAATAAGACTATTTTCTGTTCAATATTCTAAAATTACAGACATTTAAGCTGAACAATAACACTCTCTTTTATCAGAACAAGAGCGCAAAAATGGCTACCCATTGTTACTCGAAAGGTTCAAAAAATATTGCTGATGTTCAATAATTTTTTCAGTTACTACCAAGAATAGATTGCGAAATGCAATAAATGAATTCGACGGTCAGAAGTAGGTACTTGAAAGTTATTATAGAGTGTTTGTAGTTGAATTCTGATTTATATTTTTGTATGTTACTGACAGAAATAAAGGAAATATGTCTGCTATTTATAAACCTCCCGTCCACCATGTTCCATAACGTGATCTCAAATACATATTACAAGGGTCTCCTTATATATTTCAGGATTAGAGAACAAAAACGAATATTAAACATCGCAAATAGCTTCATTGTTTTTCCAAATATTCCCCACACGATCTATGCACTTTTGCATGCGTTTGAACCAATTGTCGAAGCACTTTTGCCACTCTGTGGTATCTCCAGAACATGCATTCTGATCGCATCAACTGCTTCTTCAGGTGTCGAAAAACGTTGACATCTCATTTTATTTTTTACTTACAGGAATAGAAAGAAGTCATTTGGTGGCAAGTCAGGACTATACGGTGGATGACTCATCAAATCGATGTTTTGAGTGATCAAAAATGCAGTTGTTTGAGCCGATGTGTGAGAGATCGCATTGTCGTGGTGAAGGGTGATCCGTCTCCGGTGGTTGATTTTTCTGATTCATTGGAAGACAACTGGTCAACAAATGGTTATGTAGGTACCACTCAGAATTGACTGTTCTGCGTAGTTCTAGTGTTTCGATTGCGACATGTATAGTTTTTCAGAAAACACAGGCGACTATTTGCTTGGGAGTGCTTCGTGCGTGAACAACTTTTGTTGGATTTGGCGCAATGTATGCTGGTCTCACTAATACCTAAGCTTTTTTCAATCCCACGATAGATCACATGACGATCTTGCAATATCAGTTGGCGCACAGCATCAATGGTTTTCAGAACAACAACTGATTTTGGACGCCCTTAATGAAATTCGTCTTGAAGTGAACTAATACCTCGATTGTAATCACCATACCATCGACAAACACTGGCCCTTGATGGAGCTTCATCGCCAAAAATTGAATTGAGTTCATCGATGCACAGTTGTTGATTTAAGCCACGTTGGAAGTTGTAACGAAAATTTTATAGTTTAATTCCATTTATGGGGCGAGATAAATCTTTGAAGTCTATGTCAAACGTTCTGACTACATGTATCCTCAAAAAATGTCAAGCTTTACTATAGTTCTGTCATTGCAACATTTAGGTTGTCCAATCCCGAAATATAAAAGGCCTCGTTCCCTGAGTATCTCCAGAAAATTTCAACATGGAAATAACGAATCATTAATTTGTTTGAAATTCAAATAATCTATTGATTTTGAATTCGAACAAAGTATTCTCGGCTATTGAAAACAATAAACGTAATACGAACTGGTTAGATTTCACATCATTATCGATAAATTTGCTTGCAAAACCGAAACTTCTGCTTTGCAAATCACGAACATATACTCATTTCCATTTTCCGAGTAGGTCAATGGGTTAAGAGGGATCTGTTAAACAATAAACATCTTTGCTACGACTTCTGAATAGTTTATTCTTCGACTACGTTTCTGTACTAGAATCAAACCAATGAAATTATCATCTATATAGTTCGGATTACTTTCATTAGTAATTAGAAATTAAACGGAACGAATTGTTCATGTGAAGAACCGCTGATAATTAAGAATAAAAGTGAGAAACTCTGGATTCATTCAAAATCAAAATTGAACATAAATAAATTGAATGATTCGAAACCAATTGGTATCTTGACGGGCATTAATTGGAATTTCCGGTGAGAAAAATCAACAGTTTTATATCAATTTCTAAAGCTTGTGGTCACTTTGGGTATAACCGGAAGTGAGATTTCAATGAAAATGCTCTTGCAAAAAGGGTCATGTGCCAATTCGGAATCAAATCCGTATAGAAGTAAATAACGTTTATAACGCGAATTATTATGGTAATTCTGTATTATGAGAGTATTCTCAGAATATTTATTTTCATCGCTTCAATATAAATTGATACAGTGAAATGCTACCTTCAAAGAATCTAAACAAACGGACAAATCAGCAAACATTAGATGCGACTACTTTGCGTACTGAATCTAAGAGCAATAATAATTGCCAACCACTCTCTTCTATGTATTTTGACAAAACCATTAATTCTGAGCCAAGTGAAGACCACTTCATCAAATACACTTTCAACATCTCTACAACATGTCTTTCGGCTATACATTTCACAATAAAGATATCAACCACCATTGTGTCATGTAAAGTTTATGTGCCATCAATCTTCACTGAAAGAATATTGCTGTGTTGGCGTTGTCAGAATTGTTGTTACGAAATGCGCCATCTATGCAGAATGGACATTGGATGTCATTTGTTCACGAATAATGTAAAAGATTTATGTTATTTCACATGTGACAACTCAAATCAAAAGAATAAGGTCAGTGTTTGATTTATTCATATCCCGACTGAAAACCGAAATTTATTACAAATGAAACTCGAATATCTCCAGATAATTTCCCATGTGTCAATGATTACACCTCACACGATTATTTTCAGTAAAATACAGGGTGTTCGGCACATGGACCGTCAAATTTTTTTGGGGCGTTGGTAGGGCCATTTGCTACCTTTTCAGTCTTGGAACCTGGGTCCTTAGTATTACGGTTACGAAGGTATGATTTTTTTATTAGGTTTTTCTAAATTACCCAAAATGTACCCTTCGAAGCCCCATTACTTTTTTTGCGTGTGCTTTTACATGTATTATTTTTTATTGTATTAAGTCTACATGAGTGTGTGTTTAAAAAAAACGTATTTATTGTTACAGATAACACCACAAAATTAACACGTGGGCCTCTTATTAAAAAAAAAATATGAAAGTATGAAAACATCTCCACTCCTATTGAAATTTAAAAAAAAGTTACAGCTATTATAAATTTAATAATTTTAAAATGTTCTTTGGTTTATGACGTTGCTAACCATATGCTATTTACGTAAGTCAATAAAAAAAATAATACTGCAAATAAGGTTTTAGTCAGAAGAGTGAAGAAAGTTGCACCTACATAAAAGTACGGATTTCGACACAACACAGCGAGCAAGGCAATTTTACCTGCCCGTTTTAGACGCGTGTGAATTATTATTACTTTATTATTACTATTTCTGTCCTTAGGTTGGATTGGGTTAGTCGCCGCTGACTTGACCCTACCGTCATTCGAGATTTAACTGTCTCTGCTGTTGGAAGTGTCTGTGCCACGTTGTTCAGTTTTTTAAATTTGTATTGTTTTGTTTTTGTTACTTTTATCGACTTTTTGCTACTGTTGTTTTAATTTTGGTTGTTGATATGCCTAATTTCACCAACGCTGAGTATGCTGATATGGTGATGGCATATGGCATGGCCGATGGTGTTGCTCGTGCAGCTCAAAGGATTTATCAAGCCAAATTTCCTGATCGAAGATTACCCCACCACGAAACATTCTCGACGACGTATCGACGATTAAGAGAGACTGGAAACTTGAATTTTCAAGAACATCGGGTCTTCAAAGGCTTGAAGTATTTGATCGTCAACTGCTACATGGTGTTGCCTCACATTGACCCGAGGCTCTTGAAAATTTAAGTTTCCAGTCTCTCTTAATCGTCGATAAGTCGTCGAGAATGTTTCGTGGTGCGGTAATCTTCTCTCTTCTGACTAAAACCTTATTTGCAGTATTATTTTTTTTATTGACGTAAATAGCATATGGTTAGCAACGTTATAAACCAAAGAACATTTTGAAATAAAACTAAGTTTGTAATAGCTGTAACTTTTTTTTTTAATTTCAATAGGAGTGGAGATGTTTTCATACTTTCATAATTTTTTTCAATAAAAAGCCCACGTGTTAATTTTGTGGTGTTATCTGTAACAATAAATAAGTTTTTTTTTAACACACACTCATGTAGACTTAATACAATAAAAAAAATGCATGTAAAAGCACACGCAAAAAAAGTTATGGGGCTTCGAAGGATACATTTTGGGTAATTTAGAAAAACCTGATAAAAAAATCATACCTCCGTAACCGTAATACTAAGGACCCAGGTTCCAAGACTGAAAAGGTAGAAAATGACCCTACCAACGCCCCAAAAAAATTTGACGGTCCATGTGCCACACATCCTGTAAATTGTAGGACCAAAAATGACAAAACGCTCAGTGAGTCATTGAGCCCTTAGTTCATTTCAACCATATATTTCTGAGGTCTATAATCAATTATACATGCTAAGTGATCAACGATTACATTAATCATATCAATCGATTCGTAAGAACAAAAGAAAGAATCTTAGTTGTTTCTAAGTTATTCTTCTAGATTCTGTTCCGTTTGAAAGATACAAGTTTTTTGCAACTTGTAGACTAATTATCGATTAAGAGTCTTAATTTAAGACATACTACATGGACTCAAACGTTCCAGGCCTAACACATAGATGGCGCTAGTTTTATTACAGTCACCTTTTTCTTCAGTTCATGCTAACTGTCAAAAGGCTATTAAAATTACATGATATTCTATCCATTAGTTTGTGAGTTATTGTTCTAAGAGTGGAGATATTTTAGAATTTTCTAAACAATGGATCGTGTTTTAATTTTGCACTGCTTCTAGATCGGAAAAATACTGCTTCTGCGAAGCAATGGCTTAAAAAATGTTATGGAGTCTCCACTCCATCAGAAACAACAATGAAACGTTCGTTTGCTGACTGCAACTGTGGTCGTAGAGACATCGATGATGCAGAACGCAGTGGACGTCCTAATACGGCGGAAACTCCAGAAAACAAAACAAAAATTCACCAAATCGTTTTGAACGATCAAAAAGTAAAGTTAGCTGACATCGTAAAGATATCAAAAGAAACGCGTTAGCTTTATATTGCTTGAGCACTTGACTATGAGAAAGCTTTGCTCAAAGTGAGTGCCGCGTTTGCTTACTGTTGACCAAAAACGTGAACACGTTGATGATTCGAAACAGTGTTTGGCCATGTTTAAACGTAACAAACCAGAATTCTTGCGTCGATATGCAACAATGGATGAAACATGGATCCATCACTTCACTCCGGAATCAAAACGATCGTCATCTAATTAGACAGCAACTGGTGAACCTCATCCAAAGCGCCCGAAAACACAATAATTGGCTGAAAACGTCATGGCTTCGGTATTTTGGGATGTGCGTGGTGTAATATTGATCGATTATCTTGAGAGAGAAAATACCATTAACGGTTAATATTATATAGCGTTATTGGAGCATTTGAAGGCCAAAATTGTAAAGAAATGACCGCATATGGCAAAGAAAAATATTTTTAACAAGCTAACGCACCGTGTCGAAATTAAAACAAATTAATGGCAAAATTACATGAATTGAACTTCCCACATCCACAGTATTGGCCAGATTTGGCTACCAACGACTTCTGGCTGTTCGCAAACCTGAAAGAAATTTTCACTGGTGAGAAATTTCGAAAGAATGAAGAGGTTATCGCTGAAGCTGAGACCTATTTTGATGGAAAAGATAAATTGTTTTTTAAATGAGATATTGAAATGTTAGAGTGGCGCTGGAATTACTGCATTGCTCTTGATGAATAAAGCTAATTTTGAATCAGAAAACTGTGTATTCTTTTTGTTAGTTCTTTTCAGTCCATGTGTTTATTGAAATATTGGCACGTTTTCCTGTCACTCCTTTATGGCTTTACGATCTTTAACATTGCAGGTAGAAAATTTGAACCTATACCTCAAGCAAAGAAAGCGTACATATTTCGGTCCAGACAAGACGTTTCAAAACTATGGAGTATGTATAGATTAATTCCATTACATAAATCATAAACAGAGGTTCCGCAAACCTCCACATTTGTGTAGTCTTTCAAAAATATGTGAAATCAATATTCCTTCACGCTCAATTCTAAGTTCCAGGAACCAGCATGACGCCAATTGGCTGAATTTGTTCTGTGAAATATAGCAATATTCTACGGATAAAATACTTGTAATTGTGAGGTTAAAATCTTGCAGATGATCAAACACTGAATGAAAGAACTTCATGCTTTCTGTTCGTATCGTAGCAACATACTTTCAGTATCAAGATTCCTTTCATCAACAAGAATTTGGAATGGCCATGAATTTACCAATGTCTCCTCTTTCAACTAACTTGAATATAGAAAATTGCGAACAAAAAGCTCGATCAATGTGCACTAAATCCAAAAAGATATGTAGATGATACTTTCCCTTGGTTGATGACTGGCTATGGTAGTGTTTACAGTCGTTTTGTAATTTCGCGTTCATAATAACCTTCTTTTCAATCGAAGGAAGTCAAATAATCAAGTAAAACTAGATAAAAAAAATATCCTCATATAAAGTGGAGACAGATAACACTACTTATTTTTCCCAACCTGGTAGCAGATTCCATTTCGATAGATTATTCCTGACGAATCAACTCGGTTTTCCATTTTTTTTTTTTTTTTGAATGGTGATACAGATTCTGATTTTGTGATAATTTATTATTACTGAAAACGTCTTCATTGTGAGATTTATTTACTTTTTCCATAAACCTTCATTTTAACTCCAAAAGAAGGAGATCACTTTACCCTTCAACTTCGGTAAGTTGAAGAGTTCTAAAAGGCATTATTAGTAATGAGCTTCAATTTCAGGCTTTCATTTATTACTTCCTTATTCAAAGTACAATTTTTTTTAATATTCTTCACTTGTTATCATTAATCGAGAATTGAGAGTCAACTTTATGTGAAGACTTTAATCTGTCTTGACTTCAAAAATTGGTTTCACACATCAGAATTCACTCATCAACTGATAGAACTACCATTCAGTCTGTTTCTTCCGTTAACTGACATGTAGAGCTAAATGAGAGTATTTTATCCAACCCCATGTATTCGCTTCAAACCTTTACTTTCATCCTATGATAACACCATCAGTTACCATTCGAGTGGCTTAAATAGGACTCCACCTCCTGAAATACTGAATAGTTTGTATTACCTTACAAAAATGTAAGTAATTATAGACTTATATAAATACAACTGGAGAAATTAATTGATGCTTAATATTTTGACATTATCCTATTAATCTGACTGCCCAATAAATCATTTACATTATATGATTGGAAAGAACAACTATACGGGTCTTCACTTGGTCCTTCTAAGCCACCCTTACTTCTTTCCTTCTTCAATTTATCTCTTCAAAATTTTATACGTAACAGAATCTATTGAATTCACAATGGAAATGGAAATATAGAAAGATAGACAACTTCCATTTACTGATGTACATAAATAGAATGAAATCTGAAAAACCACCATGTATAAGGATCCAACAGCATCTTTATTTCAATTCCAACCATCAACTCAACACTTAATTGGGAGCAGCGGAAAGTTTTTGCGATTGATTGATAAATATAAACTGAACCCAACAAGAAATTAATAATACCACGAAAACTCTCAGAACCAATAGCTATCCGAAAATATATACAAAAAAAAATCAAATATGACAAAGCCAACTAGAAGCCCATAATGATTTAACTCCAACAGATTTAATTCAAATCGTAAACACCTTCATTCCTTATGTGATAGATTTTAAAGAAAAATTGGAATTAAATACGATATAATAACACCATTTAAGGAATAAGATACTATTAGGTCTAACCTAACAAAAGTCGAACTTGATAATGGGAACCTAAATACGAGAAATTACGCATATCAATTGAATGTGAGTGCAGAAAATTTTATATCGAAAGAATTCATAATATCCGAATAAGAGAAACTCAAGAAGCAGTCTTGAAATCCTCTTTTGATCCCAAAATTACTCTATAGCTGTAATGGAATTGCCCATGAATTTGAAGGCCAATTGTTCGATCTTCCTTGAAAAGATTTTATACCAAAGATAAGTGGAGAATTTCATTTTAAGAGTGTTAGTTGTTGAATTTAAAAAAATTCCGGATATCTTCTGCTTTCTTAAAAGCTAATTAATCTCGAGAACGAAAGAAAATATCTATCCAAACGTTGGTGAAAAGGAGATCCATTACAGATTATAGAAATTACCCAAATAATCTGAATCCTTTATCATTTGCAGTGAACAGTTGTATGATTTCATGAACTATTGTCAATATCCTCTATATATGCACAAATTCTGTTGAGTCCTGACGAATACTTTGAGAGATTATACTTATTTAGGAAAAGTGTTTTGGGAATTTTTCAAAATTAACGTAACCATATAATCGTACCGGAATTCCGCAAACATCTAGCATTCAACGTTTTTTGATGGATTTTCTGGTTACAAATTCATCAAGTCGATATTTCTCAACTCATTGGGAAAGATAAATTTCACATGCTGTTACTGGCGTACCATTGTACAGATTTTATCCAATAACGAATTGAGCCGAGATATTTGGAGATTATATCTATTCTGCAGATAATAAATCTTGCGCATCTTTTATAATCGCTTGTGAATATTTTCGCATCGATATTCGAAATACAGACAAATTTGTCAATGGATAGCTAAGAACAAGAGAGCAAAATAACAAATTTATAGCATACAATGCCAAAGATTTAGTATATTTTCTTATGCAGTAAATAATTAATTTCTTACTCATGCATCGTATCTGCCATAATTGATTTATGAATCACATATTGTATTAAGAATAAAGTAAGGATATATCATTGTTTGATAAACAGATAAGTCACAGGCAATAAATAATGTTCACTTTCAAGTAAGTGGTTGATTTTTTCACCTATGCTGCAACGGAGAGAAAGTTTGCAGTGTTCGAAATAGACATTTGATAGTCGTGATTCTCATAACAGTGAATTGGAAATGCACTTGACGGTACACGAACTTTACCAACATGATAGAGAAGGCTCATAGAGTTATAAGATATCTTGAGTCATTGGTATCATCAAATTTCATCATTTTGAATGGGGTCCGTGTAGTTGAAAATATGGACTAGTTCATATATTTCATCAAAGAATTGTTGAATTAGGGTTACAACTGAATATGAAAAGAATAGAGAAAATGTAGAAAAATACTGATTATATAGAAGGGGACGAAGTCCACTTGTTCTCTAACGAAATATTTCGAATATTGAATAAGTTATATTATCTATAACTGAAAAATTTCGTCTCTCAAACTTATTCCCACTTATGAATTGGCAATAGTATAATATATCATTAAAATGTCAGAAGATTCTGTCCATATACTCAAACTTCTAGTAAACAGATTGTATGAAGTTGTGAGAGCGGCGGTTGTACCTTCTCACAAACCTGTTTTATCAAAAGATATTAGAAAAACCTTAATTTACCAAATTCGAAACATCAACCAAGTTTATTGTTTGAAATACTAGAAATTAATCACAAACTGCAGACATTGAATATCCATATTATTCATCTCCATTGATGAGGTTCTTTATATTATAATATCATTTAAGATATTGAATTGAAGAAGTTTATTCTTGTAGAATAAACCAAATTATCAAAAATTGACAATTATAGTCTTATACTTCTTGAAAGTATCGAAGATACCTTTATTTATTCTAGAAAACACTGTTTTCTTCGATGAATAAGAGAGAATTTTCCATTCTTATCACATCAAACTATTCAAAAAAACTACAGAAAATTAATCATAAAATGAAATAGAATACGATACATGTGTTCCGAAATTTGTGTACAACACTTTTCTCTGATCAGGCTTCCATATTAATATCAATAATAGAGGCTATAACTTATTTACTGTACAACTCAATTAAAAAAAATTGAAAGTCCTAAACTTACTTTGATAGAGCCAATTTTCTACAATAAAAGATCCTCCAGTCCTTTATCTCGACAATTTTTGATATATGGAAGGCTGAATGACTGACTACGTTTCTAGTAAATTTATTTAATGAAAATCAAGATAAATTAATTAGAGGAAATTCGACAAAAACTGCTATTTTCCAGATATTCAGAATGACAGTGGAATGAGGACAAAAATTAACATCTCTCGACTCAACGCGATATGACAGCGTCGGTCATGAGCGACTATCTTCTAGAACATCAAAACGATATAGAATTAGGGGGAGTTCAGATTAAATCCGACAAAAACGTGAGCAAGGACAAAGAGTATTGATATTAAAAATGACATGGAGAGATAAACTTAAGCTGTAGTAGCACCGAATAGGGTTTACGACGAAAAAGTATATTAAAAATAATTGAAATAAGATTATTGCATCATGCTATATGTATTGGATGGAGGATTGAGGTTAATGTAGTAAAATTGTAATATTTTTTCATCAACACTGTTTCATTGTTGTATTATAAATGGAATATTTCTAAAAAAAATGGAATATATTATTTGTTGTTGTTGCGTGCTGTTTTTGCTGCATACAGATAAATGATTCAATGAAAGTTAGACTTGAAAAATTGGTGGTAATGTTTGCTGATGATACAAATGATTCCATTTCGGATGCAACTCGACAAAATGTTAAAATCAAGATAGCAAATAAAATAAAAGAATATAAAAATAACTGAACCTTGCAAGTTCATACATGAATAACAGGAGACAAATGTCAGGTGCTTCAGTACAAAGCAGTAAACATAACTCATATTGGAATAATTGAAAATTGTTGAAGAAACCTTCAAACCTAAAAGAACTCTGTCTGCTACAAAATCAGGATAGCAATCATTTAAGCGTGGAACTATTGAAAACTCATTATTCTGCATACACGAATGAAGAATGCAATATGGAATAAATTTTTATGGAACAAATAGGTGAATGAAAAATCTTTTCAAAACTAAAAAAACCTAAGACTCTCCCTTTGACTAAGACATCGGGAAACTTGTATGGGTCAATTGAAAGAAATGTATAAAACACTCACGGGAAATTATCAGCTTTTGTTCGCTTGATCAAACAAACCAATGTGTTGAATAAAGAATAACCCTAACAGTTTTCTTTCGGTTTTGTTACATGCCCAAACTTTCTTCTTTTCTTAACCTCATCAAAAAAAGATATACTTTTTTTATCGAAAATAATATTGAAATTGATATATTCCTTTCAGTAAGTTCTTTGAAATTCCTTCTTTATTCAAGACGAAATCAGAAAGAACAACCCGCTGGTAAGTGAATCTTATTATCTAAGCGATTCTTATTGACAAAAATCTATTGTGAATAACATTTTTGCCAATTCCACAAACAGAGATAATCTTAGTTTGCTCATGGAACCAAAATTTTTAATCGTATGTAAAAACCTCTCACTTACGTTAAATAAAATAGTAAAATGCTTAAATTCGAGGACGATATTATGAATATCAATAACCTCGATATAGATCCGAAATTGTGTAGATCTCTTATGATCTACAAAGTATTCGAAAACAATTTTGAAATGTTTTTAATATTCTAACGTGACCATTTCTAGGAAATTCTGCAAATATATTTTATCAACCTCATTTAATGATCTTCCAAGTAACAAATTGATAGGTAAGATATTCTAGAAGGTATTGAGGAGAGTATATTTCAGATGCTCAACTTTGTTGAGCCATTCGAAGGATTCAACCCAATAATAAACTTACCGAGTTTATTTTTTCTTCTCAATATTCTAAAATCACAGACCTTTTGGGCAAAACGATAGTACGCTGTTCTGTTAGAAGGAGAGCACGAAAGCGAGAGGTCTTATGAGAAAATTTCACAAAATTGTAGCCAAATAGAAGTCTGATCGAATTTTCAAATCTTTAGTCACATTCAAAGTCGAACTTATTAGAATACAGACCCAGTAAGAAAGTGTTAATTGTGATAGTTGTCTTACAATTTTTTTTTTCTATTTTTCTTGTATTACATGTAACGCATGATTTTTTTTCTTGAGGGATTATAGGCCTAGCTTCCCCTCTTATTTATGGTTTAATAATAATAATAATAATAATAATAATAAAAGCTATCAAAAATTATCCTGCAGATGTCATCTTCCCAGAGTCGTTTGAATGAATTACATTAATCGATTTAATTATTGATTTGTAGAATTCATTCATTAATTGTGATAAATTATGTAAAAGACATCCTGTATTTTATCAGTTTTGAACCACCATCCGTTACTTTTACTTATCACATCGATAATTACTCATAAACACCTTTCCGTTACCGAGCAGGTTTATTTCTATACAATGCAAGTATTGAACTCTGTTGAAACATTCTAATCTCAACATTGCTAATGCACCCATAGCTGCTGTCAATCTTGCATAACCACGGTAGCTGATTTTTATAAAGTCAGAAGTTGATCCTGATTACGTCGATTTCAAACAATGATGTTGGTAGCGCTATCGTTTCGAATAAAGATTTATTGTTCGGATGCAGGTTTTTTTTTAGGTGACAATTGGAGTTCACCAATCGCCATAAATCCTTATGTTTATAAACATTTGATTTATTAGTTGTTGATACTTACAACTGCAGTTTTTGCTTTATTTTAGTAGAACAGTGTGCTATCATTTTGCCAAAATGTCTGTGATTTTCGGATATCGCGCCTTTTCGATCTATTGGATTCGATTTCATGATGAAGAATCCGTAAGCAAACTTGAGTATATCCGACTGTCTAACCTCATGCTTTATGAGAACAAGTTAGAACTTACGATGAGCTAGAGTTTTTATATTTACAAAATTGGCTAATGGTTCAAATATCTAGGTAGATTTTGTCATTGGGCCCAATCCATTGTGAAGATCAGCAGTTAAACGATCATTTGAAATTTGGTTTCCTCGATAACTCTGAATTACGTTGAAAGAAAGAGGTATGGAAATTTTGTGAAACCACTCGGGCAAAAAAATTCTCAAAATCTCCCGAGCATTTTCTTTTGGAAATATTTGATTACTGGTGAAATATTCCTCGGATTTTAACTGAAAATTGTATATTGTATAATTGAACAAATAATACACCGAGCTATTGTTTTGTCCAAACTTCCGTCGTTTTCTGATATAGAGTCTAAAATGGTGTAAATGGATTAGGTTCGACTTCCTGATAAAAAATCGAGTATGTCGGGTTCGACAAAATTGGGTGTTTATTTTAATTAGAGATTCGTTGATTCTTTGTGGCAAATGTTCTATTATATATCACTGTTCCAGAGTACAGGAAAATGCTGTAGAAAAAGCGCGCAAAAACTCCTAACTTCCTAACTTAATACATCAGTGCTTTTCAGCATTTATGAACGTCTGAAATTTGGTTTCCCCATTTGCTCTTTGGATATCCCTCCGATCAATTTGTAACTGACAGGTGTTTGATTATTGAGATTGAAACGGATAGGCTTTTATAATTTCGTTTTAATCGTCACATTTTTTTTTCATTCACTCGACATCTCATAAGTTTTTTTCAGAGATCATATTCTGAGTGAATATAGAGGTTATTGATAATAATAATAATAATTTATTGATCCCATAAGACATAACAGAATATGTGTGAGACAAGTCTAGAATACAAAAATTAAACCTATTGATACAAAATTAAACCTATTGATACAAGAATTTACTATCTAACCAAGAAACTACCATCAGCTAAATATTCTTTGACACTATAGTAACATTTCAACCTCAATTCACCCTTAACCAATTTTTTGAACTCCTTTTTCCCAAGGATTTCACAACTGCTGGTAGATGATTATACAGGATAATTGCCCGGTAACCGGGAGATGTTTCGAATTTAGCAGTTGCATGAGAATTAATACACAGTGAATCCGAATTTCTTGTTGAATAATCATGAAAGTCAGATAATTTAATCATTAAGTGTTCATTCTCTTTCACAAAAAGTAAACATTTATAAATAAATAAACCACTCAGGGTGAAAAATTTGATGTTTTCTAAAAATAGGCCTACATGAATCAAGAGAATTCAAGTTGAAAATTAAACGAATTATTCTTTTTTGGACAACAAATACTTTATTGGACTCTACAGAATTGGCCGAAAGCAAAACATTATAACATAAAGTACTGTACACCAGACTATAATAAATACTCATCAAAGAATTGAAAGAAAGCGAATCCGTCACCCTGCCAATTGCATAAAATGAGCTACCCAACCTCTTGCAGACTCCATCAACCTGCCGAACCCATCTAAGTGAGCAGTCCAAGTGAACTCCCAGAAATTTAACAGACTCACTAGTTTTGATCTGCTTTCCCAAACATTCAACTGTAAGTTGATCCCCAGTTGAGTTTCTTACACGGAAGTATAAACATTCCGTTTTATCTAAATTAAGTATCAGACCATTAGAGCGACACCAATTCTCAAACCTACTAATTAGCTCATTACACAACGCCATGAGCCTCTCAGGACTCTGTGCTGAGACAGCGATAGATGTGTCATCAGCGAATATAATCAAATTCACTAGCAAACTGGGAATGATATGCTCTGGTAGATCATTCATGAAGAGAAGAAACAATAGCGGTCCCAAAACAGAGCCTTGCGGCACCCCCAGAAACACTTTGGCCTTATAATATGAAAAATTTCCAATTCTTACATTTAGAGTACGATCAACAATGAAACTCCTGATCCATTCCAAAAAAAACCCACGAAAACCCAGGTTGTAGAGCTTACTCTCTAAGAATTCCGGCGACAGTACATCAAATGCACGTGTAAGGTCGAAAAAGAGACCTGCAACATAATGACCTTCATGTAATTTCCTATAAACGAAGTCAACAAATGAAAAAGCCGCTGTTTCAGTGGACCTATCCTGACGTAAGCCGTGTTGGCAACTTGTTATGATTTTGAACCGGCTCAGAAATGACATCATTCTATGGTATACGATGTTCTCGAAAATCTTAGAGAACACGCTAAGAATCGAAATGGGACGATAGTTTGCAATATTGCAAGGAACCTTTTTTTTGCAATAGAGGAATGACTGAAGCCGATTTAAGAAATGAAGGAAATTTGCCAGAGTTAATGGATAAATTTATAATATGTGCGAAATGATCAGCAACGACGTTCACAATGGCTTTCAATACCTCAACAGAAATGTTATCTACACCAGTACTTTTTATGTTTTTTAAAGATATGACCGTGTCAATGAACTCCTCTCCAACTACTGGGAAGAAAAAAAAGGTATTCGATGATAACAGAGATGTAGTACATGCAAGTGAAGGTGCACTACCAAAATGATTTCTCAAACTTTCTTGTGCAATAGAGCAAAAATACTCAGCAAACATATCAACAATCTCGGAGGGATCGGAATATAGTTTTCCATCATGTTTGAGCGAGATGCTCTGTCGAGAAATTTTTTTACGTCCTGTTTCCCTATTCACAATATCCCATACAGTTTTGTTCTTATTAGATGAACTATTTAACATATCCCGATAATAATTCATCTTAGTTTCTTTGAGTAATTTCCTGATATGCAGAACACTCTTGAATCCATTTACACCATTTTAGACTCTATATCAGAAAACGACGGAAGTTTGGACAAAACAATAACTCGGTGTATTATTTGTTCAATTAATTAGAAGCGTACTGAAAAGAACTCCCATATCTTCCCATGAGTTCACTCTACGAAATGAAATTTAAGTAAAGGCACTATACAAATAACCTTCATGAATGTACAATTTTCAGTTAAAATCCGAGGAATATTGCATTAGTAATCAAATATTTCCAAAAGAAAATGCTCGGGCGATTTTGAGAATTTTTTTGCCCGAGTGTTTTCACAAAATTTCCATACCTCTTTTTTTCAACGTAATTCAGAGTTATCGAGGAAACCAAATTTCAAATGATCGTTTAACTGCTTATATTCACAATGGATTGGGCCCAATGACAAAATCTACCTAGATATTTGAACCATTAACCAATTTTATGAAGAACTCCCAAATTACCGATTTCAGGGTAACTGGCTAGCAGACGATGTTTCCTTAATTGAATAAATAATATGTTTCGAATAACAAGATCTTACTGAAAGGAAGATATCAATTTATACAGAGTTGGGATAAAGTTTGGCACCAAATTAATATCCTTAAAACGGAACAGACGATAATTTTGAAATTTGGCAGCTGGGTGTAATGAACCACAATACATCTGATGAGCATACTTTCATTAATGAGATACTTCCGGTTTAGCCGGAAATGACAAAAACTTTTTTTATTTAAATAGGACACCCTGTGTATTTCTGCAGATTCTAAAAGTGCACCTTATTTCGGATCTGTCCATATCGGGTTCCATGTATAAATCCTCTGTGAAAAGAAGAAATTCAGTCTTTTGGTACAGTTGAGAAAAAATCCATTCAAATAAATAAATCGTTGTTATTTGAATCAATAGTGAGAAATAAATCGAAATACTTTGTAGTACATAACTCTTTCTGCTTTGCATGACGTATTTTTTATGAAAATCTATAAAAAGAAGAAATACAGGGCTTTTACTAGTAGAAAAAATTTATCAAAAATAATTTTAAAAAATTTGTTAATAGACTGGCATATGGTCAGGAGGTGAATGGCAAGCACTTCGAACATTAAAAATGATTTTTTTAAAATTATTTTTAATGAATTTTTGCTACTAGTAAAAGATTTGTCATCTGTCATGAAAAGCAGAAAGAGTTATATACTACAAAGTAGTTCGTTTCATTTCTCACTATTGATACAAATAAGAACAACTTATTTATTTGAATGGATTTTTTCTCAAATGTACAAAAAGACTGAATTTCTTCTTTTCACGGAGAATTTCCACATAAAACCCGATATGAACAGATTCGAATTATTGTGCACTTTCAGAATCTGCAGAAATATACAGGGTGTCCCATTTAAATAAAAAGAATCTTCCTCATTTCCAGTTAAACCGGAAGTATCTCACAAATGAAAATATGCTCATCAGATGCATTGTGGTCCATTTCGCTCTGCTGGTAAATTTCAAAAATATCGCCCGTTTTGTTTCAAAGATATTAATTTGGTGCCAAACTTTATCCATCTGTATATGATTTTCGACTAAAAACATGAACTTTCTTCTGGATATTAAGAGAACTGCAAGCGGTTATATTTAAGTTGAGATGTAAGCTGTTGACACTTTGACATTCATTCAGTTTCAGTATCACACTGTATCAGAGTCCGGAAAATGATTCAAGACCAAGCGCGCAAAAACATTTCAATTAAATTTCAATTAAACTCTACCAATGTGGGTACAAGATTTACCTTCCGTATATCGAAAATTGCTTTATTCTTTTTAGAAATAATCCCCATTAAGATCTTCACACTTTTGCATGCGTTTGAACCAATTGTCGAAGCACTTTTGCCACTCTGATTGAGGCATCTCCAAAATATGCGTTCTGAACGCATCAACCGCTTCTTCAGGTGTCGAAAAACGATGACCTCCTATTTTATTATCCACATACGGTAATAAAAAAGTTATTCGGTGCCAAGTCAGGACTATACGGTGGATGACTCATCATATCGGTGTGTTGAGTACCCAAAATGCCGTTGTTTGAGCCGATCTGTGAGAGCTCTCATTATTGTCGCGGTGAAGGGTGATCCGTCTACGGCGGTTAGTTTTCCTGATTTCCTAGAAGGCAACTGGTAAACAAATGGTTCTGTAGCACACAGAATTGACTGTTCTCTGTTGTTCTAGAGGTACGATTGCGACATGACATTATTCTGAAAAAAGCAGGCGACCATTTGCTTGGTAGTGCATAGTCCTCGAGCATCTTTGTTGGATTTGGCGCTTCTTGAAACACCCATACAATCGACTGCTCATCGCCGTTGTTAAAAATTGCAAGAATTTTTAACCGTACAACTCAACCTACTCTTCGCTCATGGATTGTCTACCTCATGTATCATCGCTAAATTCATGATGTGTGTGTCAGTTGATCGATACTTACAATCGATGAAAAATCAGTTCAAAAAAATAACAAATCATGTGTGATTCTCTCAATTTTGATTGCTCGAGTTCGTTATTCATTATTCATTCTCTTCGAACTCCTCGTTACTAGTGAACCTGGTAGTGACTAGTGCTCTATATTGCTTTTTCACAGTCTTTTTCAAGACGTCTCTACTTTTATTTTACAATCAAAGACATTTTTTCTCTGCTCAAGACACCTATAATCCTCTCTAAAAGGTATAGTACAATTTTCTCAAATACATTACTTATTTTATGCACGTGTACTTGAGAAACTGCATGACTTTATATGTGCTTTAAACATCTCGTTACTTTTTACTCAAGTTACACTTCATATTACATTCTCGACACCTCTAATTCATGTTTTCAATCATATTTTTCATATTCTAAAATATTCTACATCCAACCACGTGCCAATTTCAGCTATCCTTTTCATATCTGTTCTTTGCAAATCACCCCCTACGTTAACACTGAATTCCTCAATTTACTGCCAGATCCACTTGTAAGTTACTCATTTTCACTCACATATATTTTACTCAACTTTTAGACATGTTCATATCTTCATGATTAGACTTCTCAGGCCTTATAAGTTTCAGATATCTGTACGTGCCATGCTGGGATCATCATGGGATTTTGCAACCAGGATGTTCTCAATATTCATTCAAGATTTCTCGATAAGAAATATAGTTACCAGAACCTTCGTTAGACCTGGTTGTAGAAATCACCTGATGATTCTACATTGATATTGCACCTCGAATACTTAAGGATACACTCTAACGACTAATTTGTCAACTTCTCAGTACTTATATTGCCTGATATCATTATTGTTCTTCGCTAATCATATTATATAATCTCAAATAATAGTGTTGTCACTTTAGTTCAAGTTTATGATAATTTTATCTACATCTCATATTTCTTATTGTACAAATAATTCATCTCAATTCTTGAATTATTATAGGAATTCTTCTGCTTTTCTAATATAACTATTATTACTGTAAGCGTTGATCATTCTATGATAAATCTCTTAATTAAGTTAGTATGATACAGATGCTTTCTTTAAAACTAATCACTTCGTCAACTGCTCTATATTTTATATAACTTCATCTCCTCTCAAGCCTCATTTCATACAGTTCAACTCTTCACCAATAGTTGTGTATTTCTACTTATGTTTTTCTGATAGACTGTAAACGTCATGAATCGTAATTATTCTTACTCTTTGATCGCTCTGAAAACCTGTCTAGTTATTATACATTATAAACCTCAACATCTCACTTTATCAATAAAACCTTTTGTTTTTCTGATAGACGGTTTGAAATAAATGCAAACTCTATCACTGTAAACTTTGTGTTTGATTGATAGATGGCGCCTCTACTCTCGATATTCATGACTTGAATAATTTCGGCAACACACATTACTCTAGTCTTGAAGACAACGCTGTTTCTCAAGTAAACACAACATTATCACTCTTTTAGTGTGAAATATGATTCTACATTTTTTCAAGATAACTTCTCAATTATTCTAACACTCAATATTCTCTCTATAATTACTCTCATATTTGTAAATAGGTCTACTCTGTTTAGATGTTGTTAATTTAATGTGAACTTTGTACAATAAACATTTTATTTTAACATCTCTGACTCAATCATTTGGTAACAGTCCACTTTTGAGTAATTGCCAAAAATCTCAACAACCAGATTTTTGAACAGCCGTACATCCACGATTCTTAACCTGCCACGATATCATAGATCGTATTTTTCGAGAATTTTTTTCGACCAATCAACACGAGCCTTTTTTTGAGCGATTAACAAATTGTGTGGGATCCAACGCGAACAAATTTTTTTGACAGTCTAATGATGAACACTGGTCCTTATTGAAGTTTCATCGCCAAAAATTGAAGTAAGTTCATCGATGCAAAGTTGTGTTAATCCACATCGAAAGGTGTAAAAAATTATCGCACGAAAATGTTCATCATTCAATTCCATTTGACGTTCTGACTACGTATAACATCAAAACGTCAAGCTTTACGATAGAGCTGTCAGTTGGCAGATTACTACACTAGGGTTGTCCAATCCCGAAATATATAAGACAATCCTCGTAGAAGATAGAATAATTACGACTCGAAACAAATCGATCCGATTGAATCAGTTGAGTCAGGTTCGTAGTTACGATCAGCAACGAAAATTCTCTAATGTGTAGTCATCACTTAAAGCCGTCGAACTGAAAGTAATGAGTAATTTATTCCAGCTTGAATCGGTCATCGGTGAAAATGCCACGGTATTGAAGAACAGGTGTAGAAAATACAAGATTAGGTACGTAACTCCATATAGTTATGTAATCTGTTTCCTTGAGCGCAGACAGAAGTATTCGAGTTCTGCAGAAATTTTCATCAGATTGCACATATCTCTACAATCATTAACATTGGCGATGAGAGACATTTGATGAACTGAAGAGCAACTTATCAGCTTAAACCGAAGAAAATTCATTAAGTGATTGTGCTTGCATCGAACGCAATATCAATTCGTCCATTTTTCTTTAAGTAGAAAATGTATATCGGGTGAATAAACAAGTAGCAGAAATTGATACTTGCCGACAAGTGTTTCCGCTGATTGGCTTCGTCAGGGTAAGGCAACCTTAGGAATAAGGAGGTGGTTATGAGACAAAATAATAAAGTTTATAGGGTACAGAAACAGAAGCGAGCGACTAATTTATGCCTTCAACACTAGTCCCATTCAACATTTGTCTCATAAGCATCTCCATATTCCTAAGGTTACTTTGCCCTGACAAAGCCAATCAGCAGAAATACGTGGGGACAAGTACCATCTTCGTTCATTTCCTTCTGCTACTTGTGGATTCACTCGATATATCTTTTCTTATATATTTAATCACCAAGATGAATATGAATATGCAGAAGAAACTGCACAAAAAATTCGAGAACCTGAAAAAGCCGAAGAGTACAGATAGAAAATCAGAACCTTGTTAGACAGGAATAACAAAACACCTCTACCCAATATAAATAAAGCTGAACAGAGGGCATTAAAAGATCTTAACTCGGATAGTTCCATAAAGATACTTCCAGCAGACAAAGGAAACGCCACTGTAATTCTAGATGTTGGCTCTTATAATCAAGAAATCAATGAATTATTAGAAGCAGGAAAATAGAAAAAATTTTAAAAGGACCCTACCACCACAGTTGAAAACAAGATTTACAAAATCCTTTATAAATATCGAAATGAATTTCCAGATCAATTCGTTAGATCAAGACTTACACCTCACTTCAGTAAACCACCACCAAAAATGCACAAAGCAAATATTCCTCTAAGACCAATTGTGAATTCAAGAAATTCAGCATGCCACCAATTGGCTAAATTTCTGCTGAAAATTATATCACCATTAAAAAGTAATTCAACATCGATGATAAGAAACACGAAACACTTCATAGAAATAATGAAACATCAAGAAATTATGGAAGAAGACGTTATGGTCAGCTTCGACATTACCAGTTTGTACACTAATATTCCGACAGATAAAACATTTATCATAGTTAGGAAAAAGCTTGAAGAAGATCAAACCCTTAGTGAAAGAACTACACTAAGCGTGAATGCAATTATGGAAATGCTTTCTATTTGTATTGAAACAACATATTTCCAATTTGAAGACATCTTTTATCAACAAGAAGTTGGAATGGCCATGGGTTCACCACTATCACCAATTTTAGCTGATTTATATATGGAAATTTTCGAACAGAAGGCATTAGAAAAATATGCACTTAAACCCAAACTGTGGAAAAGATATGTAGATGATACTTTCATTATTTGGCAACATGGAAGAGACACTATAGATGGATTCCTTCAATATCTAAACAATCAAGAGGAATCAATTAAATTCACAATTGAAATCGAGAAAGACAGACAACTTCCTTTCTTAGATGTACTCGTACATAAACAAAATGGAATCCCAAGAACCACTGTGTATAAAAAACCAACGAACACAGGACAGTATCTACATTTTGATTCAAACCACCAAGTAAACACTAAAGTGGGAGTAGCAAAATGTTTATTTGATAGAGCAATAAATATTTGTTGCACTGAAGAAGACCAAAATGAAGAAATAAATAACATCTCGAAAACTCTTAGAAGCAATGGCTACCCCAAAAAAGATATTAGAAAAAGCTAGACGAACAAGAGAAAGTCAACCTGAACCAACAGATATAAATCAGACCATTAAAACCGTAATTCCTTATATAGAAGGTTTGTCGAAGAAAATGAGAAGAATTGGAAATAGATACAATATAATGACTGCATTCAAAACTCAAGACACTATCAGAGCTAAACTTACAAAAGTTAAGCCTAATAATGAGACACAAAGGACAAAGAACTGCATATATGAATTACCTTGCGAGTGCGGAAGATCTTACATCGGAGAAACTAAACGCCCTCTGAATGTACGAATAAAAAGAACATCAGAAGCTTCTACGAGTATTAGACAGCGACAAATCCAGGTTGGTCCAACATGCTGTAGATGAGAATCATCGTATAAAGTGGGATGAAGTATCAATAATATCCAAAGAAGAAAAACTTGCAAGAAGAAAAATCAAAGAAGCAGCATTTATGAAAATAACACCTGATTCCATAAGTGCTCCATCTATAGATCTGCCAGAAGTTTGGACGCCGATAGTTCGATCCAACTTAAAAAGATCATCATATCACAGATGAGTATATAACATCGTTCATTTTCTTTCATGACTTCTGTCAATATTGACTTTTGAAAATTGATAATTTTCAAAAGGTTTCTTACTTTTCTCCTTGATAAAGATAGAAGATGTTTATCGAAACGTCGGAAATCATTACATCCACAATAGATGATGGTAATAGCCCAAACAATCATTCAACACGAGCTCCATCATCAACAAGATGAATATAATATGTTTAAAATTTCCTTAAATTTTGTCGCAGTTTAAATTCATTTCTCTTAAAAAACAACCAAAGGAGGATATCCTTTTTTCATAATCCCCTACTAGCTTGAACATATTATCGTCAAAGCGATCATTATTAGATCTTCTTATCTAAGAAATTGATATGAAACCCTTCAGGGAAAACATTAGGTCAATTCTTGATGATTTTAAGATTTCGTCGAACAACGAAAACGAAAAAATACCAATCGATTCTCGAACTGGGTTACCACATGTTTGATGTTCTGAGATATTCGAATTTGGTAAGTTCTTAGCTTCTTAAAATGAGATGTTACGAAGGTGAAAACTAAGGATGTCCTAGATATCATAACGTCGATATACATTTCAAATTTCATGGATCTCTGACGAGTAACTTATGAGATATAAAATATTTGAAAAAAAAATGCATTCAGAGAGAAATCTCTAGCACGATGATATCCCCGAAATCTTCCAAACCTAATTATTTGAGCCTCATCCAAACTATCGAGTTACACATTGATCAGATAAAAATTCTAGAGAGTATACGACCGGACTATCGGCCAGTCGGACATAACCTAGTTTGATACCATGTAAATTAAATGGTGTCTATTGTTATTCCATGTGAATATTACCCAAGTTAAACAATAACCAAAGTAAAAAATTTAGAAGCAATTTGTTTTGCATCACTCAAATAACCCAAGTGTTCGTCCTTCTGACTAAACAATATGGCAATGACCTCCAGTACGCATTTCAAATTCTAATGCTCTTGTATGTGAAACTCTTTCATTGTTCAAGTTCAAAACGAAATTTCTTCATACCATGATCGGAATATTTTTCTTGAATGACATTCGTTTATGCAGTGACCATAAAATATTTCAGATTCGACAAATGTGTTGTGTCGACATTCAGGACGATGAAGTAAATGTTAATTATTATTGGGAAACGCTCTAATGTTGTATTATTAAAAATATCTATCAATAATTGGATTGACTTCAATGAGCAAAGATTATTATCAAATAGGTAATAGTAAATCCAAGGAAATCACATTTGCTCCTTTAGTTTTATTATGAGCTTGTTCTAAGTCATTGAACTAGTAAAACAGAGTATTATAATTTTCCCAAAATGTCTGTTTTTCTCAGATGTTGTGAAATCTTTCGATGCTCATAAATTTTCGCAGGGGAAAATATAAAATACAGTGATTTGTTGGATACTTGATCAAATCACGTTTGTTTAGATTATGTGAAGTGTAATTCATTCGGTACGTGGTGAATTCTATTTTTTTTTTATTTATTCCAATGAGATCACCTCAAAGTACAGCGTGTTCCTTAATTGAAACTACAAACGAAAAGGGAATGTTCCTTGTGTAAGTTCAAGAAAAGAAAATTTGAATGATGTTTGCAATTATCGTCCTATAAGCCTACTGATTGCATTCTCGAAAGTTTTCGAGAAAATTTTGGTTAACCGTTTGCTGAATTTTTTTCGGGATATTCTCGGGGAAGCAACACGGGTACTTGCGCGGTAAAAGCACCACCACGTCTCTCTACGAGTTGACATCGAGTATTGTGGACACGCTTGAACAGGGGGATGTGCCTATCGGGCTATTTTTGGACATGTCCAGGGCCTTTGATTGCGTAAATCACCGTAAGTTGTTAGAGAAGTTGGAACTTTATGGCATTCGTGATGGCCAGCTTGAGCTTTTAAGTAGTAACCTGAGCAATAGAATACAGCGGGTTTCAGTACAAATTGGTGATACCGTTCATACATCTAGGGACGAGGTTATTAATATTGGTGTACCACAGGGGAGTATTCTGGTACCCTTCTGTTTATATTGTATATAAATGATTTGCCTATGGCTTTAAATAGTGTTTTCCGAACATTTGTTGATGTTCCTTTATTTGTGGATGACGCCTGTGCTCTGATCAAAATGAAAGACATAAAATCCTGCATTGAGCAAACTCGTATAGTTTTTGAGCTCATTAATAATTGGTGTAGGCGAGGTGGACTCCTTCTCAATGTAGATAAAACTGAGTACATTAGATTCTGGACTAATAGATGTAGAGAAAATTTTCCAGTGACTATTTCTTTTGATAATAACACCATTGAAACAGCCCAATCTACCAAATTTTTGGGAATTCGTGTCGATGATCAATTGAATTGGTGCGAACATATACATCAATTAAGTAAAAAGTTGAATAGTGCTCTGTATATGATAAGGGTTTAATCCCGGCGTGTCGACAGGCCACTTTTAAGAACCATCTATTTCTCGGGTTTTGAGTTTATACTTAGGTATGGAATAGCAATTTGGGGGGGTAGTTCTGACGGACAAAGACTATTTGTTATTCAAAAATCGGCGTTACGATCTATGCTTGGTATGAAATATGGAGAAACATGCAGAGGGCGCTTCAGGCAGAATCGAATTTTATTCTTTTTCGGCATTTACATTCTGGAAAGCAAACTATTCATCTGAAAAAATCAACATTATTTTGAGAACCTCAAAAATGTAAATAATACAAGAAGAACTATACCTTTTCACTTTCCAGTACATAAGATGACACTTACGGAAAAGAATACCAAGTAATGTGTGTAAAATTCTATAACTGTCTACCTAAAAATATTTCAAGTATTGTTAAATCAAGAAGTAAATCACGATTTGGATTAATGATATCGAGCCTTATACTATTTCGGAATTTTTGAACTATTCCTATATATTAATAATAGAATAAAATTAATTCAGTTTAAGTTATTCTCAATGTTACTGACGGTTTCTCATTTTGTTTGTATTCGATTGTATTGAAAATTCTGAGAATAAAATTATTGTTATTGTTATTATTGTTATGGGATCGCAATCGTTTTGTTTTAGATTGTATTGAAGTTTAAACTTTTTTCTCAAAAATATAAAAAGCCACGAATTCTACTAAGTCAAAACTACACCAAGATATTCTGGCTGCTTATTTTATATTCCTACCTAACCATCTCTTTTGCTTTTCCTTGACATGTAACATCTAATGGATAATTATTCTTTCGAATAGGAAGATGCTGCCTCCACTTTTAATCTCCAGTATGCCGCTAGTATGCCGAACTGACACAACAGCCTTATGTACCTTTCAACATAATGTGCAAAAAGGCGCAATGATTATTGTATGTTTTAATATACTCGTTATGTCATTATTGGTTCCTTGAACCTATTATTCCCTCAACGTAGGTATAATGCTTTATTCCACTTATGTTGAATCATACGTTTGAAAAGCAATATATACTTTTAAAATTTGGTCGCTATCAGAGGTTGATATCGACAGACCTTGTTCTTTTCCTAAGAAAATTACATCCTGCTATCGAGGTGATCAGGAAATCAGTCTTTTATGTCACCGCATATCCAATAAAATATCAAATCAACTAACCCATACTGAAAGTGAAGCATTTTCTTGACCACCGCTACTAGTCACATGAACTTATGTATAGCAAGGTCCGGTTTTTTCTGGTAAAGTGACATGACCTTACAAGAAATAGGTTGGGCAAGAATGAAGTTAGGATAAAACTTTCTTTTGAAGCTCTTTAATGTTTGTTGTAGAGTAGCCCACCTAACCTATCATTTCGCAGAAAGTCACACTTATTAGATATTAAATAATCACTTATTTCCATGAATGAGAAACAATGAGTGTATAAGAAACGACATGTTTAGGGTGGGGCTCGTTGCGATTAACTAAAAGTAAAAACGATATTTGCAGCGTTACATAAATTATTTCGCTTCTCATAGGTAAGGCAATGAGGTTGGCTCGAGACAAATATGGAGGGAAACTCTGGCATACTTCATTATACTGTCTATACAAGCTGCATGGGTTTGATGTTATTGTGATGAAATATATCCTAATATACTGATATTTTCATAAAATTAAAAATAGGATATTACATGGCAATTCAGTGCTTAGGTAAAATTATGGAACTCTGTTTCTCTGCAAAGTTCTGAACAAGGTACATAGATTTTTGCTCGATTGTTCTAGTACCTTGAACATTGTGCTATCTTTTATCCCAAATGTCTGTAGTTTTCGAATATCGAGCCGAAAATGGCCTCAGTCGATTAAATTTGAGTTCCTGATGAAGAAGTTCGTTATTGGGCAAAATCCGTCCAATGTGGTTGATGTTTTATTGGGCGCTTATTCTAATAGAAAAGCTTGTTATTATTTTGCCCAAAGAACTATAATTTTCTAATTTGGAGTATGTCCGGCCAGCAGGATAATAGCTATTTTCCGAAAGAGAAGTTTCCATATTTTCAAAATAGGTTGATAGTCCAAACATCTCTGTTCAATCGTCAAATAGTTCAGCAGCTATGAGCATCTAAAATTCGTTTCGATAGCTCCTAGAATATCCATCTAATCTAGTTGTATGGTAACTTG
>JARTUT010001504.1:0-34993 GCA_030674115.1 Micraspis discolor
TTTTCAATTATCATGAATTACTATACGTTCACAGAACTTATCAAATGCGTAATAGTTATTTATACAGGGTGAGTCTTTGACCACTGCGTTAATTTAACCATAGATTCTGACGTCAAAGAAACATTTTCTTCCTATAACATTTTTCCAAATTTGGCCCCGTTCAGAAGATATATAGGTGTTGAAATTTCATAGAAAAATTGCATTTTCACCTGTAATATTCAAACGACAATATCAATTGAAATGATCTCTTGTAGAAGGTTTTTGATAACACTCGTGCATATTTTGGCATCAAAAGATTTATTATTGTTATTTAGAGGGGGTATTTGCCCAATGTGAAAACTCAAAAAGCTTATAACTTTTTAACGCAGATGAATATGGAGAAACGGTATGGAATAAAAAGTGTTTCTTTTGATCTCAAGAACCCATGGTTAAAATTTACAATTAACGCAGTGGTCAGAGACTCACCCAATATTCTTGGAGCTACAATTACCTTTTTTTTTTTTTACACACAAGTGGATCATTTCTTAGAGGGAAAATAATGTTTTTAAACAATTCAGATTCAATAGTGGATGCTGTGGAAGGTATTTTTCATTCAAACTAAACTGGACTACAGAGGGTATTTGCCCAATGTGACAACTTAAAATTATTTTAACTTTTTACGCAGATGAATATGGAAAAACGGTATGGGAAAAAGGTGTTTTTTATTATCTCAAGAACCTATGGTAAAAATTAACGCAGTGGTCAAAGATTCACTCTGGATAAGCATTGAGTATAAATCTACCTAGAGGGAAAACGCAGTTCAAAGAAATGAAGCCAGAAATATACTAGTACGATTTCTGGTTTATAGATGGACTGTATGTTTCTGGAAATAAATTTATTTGTTCTTTACAGCATCTAACGAAGAGTTACCGAACTATTAGACGATGGCCAGGGCCGGCTTCAGAAAATATGTTGTTCTTCACGAAGATTCATACTTACTTTATTTCGATATTTGTTCTTCCGAACTAAGATTAGGGGAGGCCAAGGTAGTACCATTAAAAATTGAATCATGATTTATCCGAATTTCTTCCTTGTATGTTATGTCATTGGATCGTCTAAGTTATGATAGATATTTATAGAATTTCAGGAAACACTTCTTTTAACGAACATAAGATTTCGAACTGAAGCGGCGCGTTTACATTCGGCTATATTTCCAACTTAAAAATGAAAATCGTGAGGGTTTATTCACAATGAATGTAACGTAAACGCAACCATAAATTATCTTCACATTAATGGAGTTTCACACATTTTAAGCAAATCTGTAACGTAATAGACAATAGACGGTCCCATAATAATTCAACTCGCGCTGTATTTTGTAATGAATATGAACTTGAATATTGATTAATTAATGATTAAACTTGAAAATATGTTATAAGATTCTATGCGTTACATTTAAGAGCACTAGCGCGAGGACGGCGTTTTAGGTCGCTATTTCTCAAAATGATACGATTTTAATAAGAATTTGTACTAATATTGAAGGTGTAACATTATATCAATGTTTCTGATTTTATGTCTGTTAGGCCCGAAGACCGAAAACGCTCAGTGGCTGGAAAAAACGACCACATCGCGTTCTGGCTGCCTTCGAACGCACAGAACGCGTTTTGGCTGTTTTTAAACGCTCGCAACGCGTTCTGGTAATTGTTAAATAGCCGGAACGCATTTTGTCAATTGTTCAACGCTCACAACGCGTTCTTAATGTTCGACTTGTATTATTTACCGCTTTCTACCTGCGTAGGATAAAATTTATATTGTCCCTCATAAAACAAAGTTGAAAATTGAAATACAATTCAATTATTGACAACTACAATTGGATACCAAAGATGGGTTCGGTTTTTCTTGCCGAATCATTTCAACAATATTAAATTTCTTTTCTTATAATTATTTTTCAGTTCTAGGAAGAAAGTTACACTAATAAACATATATTGTCGAGCATATAATATATAAATGCATGTATGAAAAAGCGAAAAGTTCTTTATTAAACAAATGAATTTCAATTTATTTTCTACAAATCCAACTTATTGTGGAGAACAAAACAAACTTGAATTTATAACTCTTTTAATCACTTTATTAGAAACAATTCAATTATAGAAAACTACAATTGAATACAAACGACGGGTTTTTCCGAACTTTTGTGTACTTTACATAGGTACGTTACTTATTTTTACAATAACTGTTTGAATGAAATTTCGAATTACATAGTACATTTAAATTGTATCCGTAAAGTATGGAACAAATTCATTTTTAGCTAATCAGATCATTTTAAGAAATAATCCTGAAACACATCGATTTTTATTTTAATTTACCCTATTTTAAAATAATATTCTAATATATAGCGTGAATTATTTTCGAGTAATGACATCACCGTCATTTTTTTAAATCGAACTATTTTGTCTCCATTTCCGGATTACTCTAACTGAGCTGATTCCAAAATGTATCACATGTTGATTCCAATAGGTACAGGGTCGACAAATATACAATAGTTTTGTATGTGCTCAGTGTTCATAAAGAAATGCTAGACCACAAGTACCAAACATGTTCGGAAACAACTTATTTTTATTATTCTAAAAATGTAAAAAACTACAGGGTCTTACATTTGAACCAATTGCCGTTAGACAAACGCGTTCCGGCTGTTAAACAATTACCAGAACGCGTTGCGAGCGTTTAAAAACAACCAAAACGCGTTCTGTGCGTTCGAAGACAGCCAGAACGCGATGTGGCCGTTTTTTCCGGCCACTGAGCGTTTTCGGTCTTCGGGCCTAACATGTCTATAACGTCTCAAGTATGGACTGCCTTAACGTAAATGGAAAATTGCATAAAACTATTAGATCAAAACCATTGAAACTATTTCATTTATTCTCAATGGTATAAGTAAACAATATTTCATCTACGATAATGCTTGTCAGTTTGTAGGTAAATTGGTGTAGAAATGCTAATCGAATAAGCACGTCGAGCGGCCTTGAGGGTTATTAAGTCGCTTAGTAACCTTCCATGCTCCGTGTCCACTGGGTTCGAATCCCAGCCGAGTAGCATAATTATGCTTGAATTCTTTCCTAACTGTTCGCTTCGCTTGCTCTTTGAATTCGCTTCTGCTTTCTGTGCTTCCCTCGGGATAATTCTGAAAGCTCTGCTTAGGGCTCTCGTTTCATCGGTACTTAAACAACTATGATCATAGTTGTTCATGGATTAGGCCTCCTGGGGAAACCATGTAAAAATAAAACGCGCTAAGCAATCTACCTCCGGGGTGGTGTGGAAACGATTGTATATAGATTGAAATGAACGAATTTTTGAAACTGCGAAATGATTTTCCCTTAAAAATTTGGAAAAAATAGACCTGTTAAAGAATTTTGTATTCGAGTATTTTTCTTCTATGAATATGAAATTCTTCCCCAATTTTTACTTGCACTGTATACATATTCTAATAATGTGTATCAGATTATTACACCAGTTTCCATTATTTTCATAATCATTGAAATTATTCATCAAAATTTTCAATTATCATGAATTACTATACGTTCACAGAACTTATCAAATGCGTAATAGTTATTTATACAGGGTGAGTCTTTGACCACTGCGTTAATTTTAACCATAGATTCTTGACGTCAAAAGAAACATTTTCTTCCTATAACATTTTTCCAAATTTGGCCCCGTTCAAAAGATATAGGGTGTTGAAATTTCATAGAAAAATTGCATTTTCACCTGTAATATTCAAACGACAATATCAATTGAAATGATCTCTTGTAGAAGGTTTTTGATAACACTCGTGCATATTTTGGCATCAAAAGATTTATTATTGTTATTTAGAGGGGTATTTGCCCAATGTGAAAACTCAAAAAGCTTATAACTTTTTAACGCAGATGAATATGGAGAAACGGTATGGAATAAAAGTGTTTCTTTTGATCTCAAGAACCCATGGTTAAAATTTACAATTAACGCAGTGGTCAAAGACTCACCCAATATTCTTGGAGCTACAATTACCTTTTTTTTTTTACACACAAGTGGATCATTTCTTAGAGGGAAAATAATGTTTTTAAACAATTCAGATTCAATAGTGGATGCTGTGGAAGGTATTTTTCATTCAAACTAAACTGGACTACAGAGGGTATTTGCCCAATGTGACAACTTAAAATTATTTTAACTTTTAACGCAGATGAATATGGAAAAACGGTATGGGAAAAAGGTGTTTTTCATTATCTCAAAAACCTATGGTTAAAATTAACGCAGTGGTCAAAGATTCACTCTGGATAAGCATTGAGTATAAATCTACCTAGAGGGAAAACGCAGTTCAAAGAAATGAAGCCAGAAATACACTAGTACGATTTCTGGTTTATAGATGGACTGTATGTTTCTGGAAATAAATGTATTTGTTCTTTACAGCATCTAACGAAGAGTTACCGAACTATTAGACGATGGCCAGGGCCGGCTTCAGAAAATATGTTGTTCTTCACGAAGATTCATACTTACTTTATTTCGATATTTGTTCTTCCGAACTAAGATTAGGGAGGCCAAGATAGTACCATTAAAAATTGAATCCCTCATATCATGATTTATCCGAATTTCTCCCTTGTATGTTATGTCATTGGATCGTCTAAGTTATGATAGATATTTATAGAATTTCAGGAAACACTTCTTTTAACGAACATAAGATTTCGAACTGAAGCGGCGCGTTTACATTCGGCTATATTTCCAACTTAAAAATGAAAATCGTGAGGGTTTATTCACAATGAATGTAACGTAAACGCAACCATAAATTATCTTCACATTAATGGAGTTTCACACATTTTAAGCAAATCTGTAACGTAATAGACAATAGACGGTCCCATAATAATTCAACTCGCGCTGTATTTTGTAATGAATATGAACTTGAATATTGATTAATTAATGATTAAACTTGAAAATATGTTATAAGATTCTATGCGTTACATTTAAGAGCACTAGCGCGAGGACGGCGTTTTAGGTCGCTATTTCTCAAAATGATACGATTTTAATAAGAATTTGTACTAATATTGAAGGTGTAACATTATATCAATGTTTCTGATTTTATGTCTGTTAGGCCCGAAGACCGAAAACGCTCAGTGGCTGGAAAAAACGACCACATCGCGTTCTGGCTGCCTTCGAACGCACAGAACGCGTTTTGGCTGTTTTTAAACGCTCGCAACGCGTTCTGGTAATTGTTAAATAGCCGGAACGCATTTTGTCAATTGTTCAACGCTCACAACGCGTTCTTAATGTTCGACTTGTATTATTTACCGCTTTCTACCTGCGTAGGATAAAATTTATATTGTCCCTCATAAAACAAAGTTGAAAATTGAAATACAATTCAATTATTGACAACTACAATTGGATACCAAAGATGGGTTCGGTTTTTCTTGCCGAATCATTTCAACAATATTAAATTTCTTTTCTTATAATTATTTTTCAGTTCTAGGAAGAAAGTTACACTAATAAACATATATTGTCGAGCATATAATATATAAATGCATGTATGAAAAAGCGAAAAGTTCTTTATTAAACAAATGAATTTCAATTTATTTTCTACAAATCCAACTTATTGTGGAGAACAAAACAAACTTGAATTTATAACTCTTTTAATCACTTTATTAGAAACAATTCAATTATAGAAAACTACAATTGAATACAAACGACGGGTTTTTCCGAACTTTTGTGTACTTTACATAGGTACGTTACTTATTTTTACAATAACTGTTTGAATGAAATTTCGAATTACATAGTACATTTAAATTGTATCCGTAAAGTATGGAACAAATTCATTTTTAGCTAATCAGATCATTTTAAGAAATAATCCTGAAACACATCGATTTTTATTTTAATTTACCCTATTTTAAAATAATATTCTAATATATAGCGTGAATTATTTTCGAGTAATGACATCACCGTCATTTTTTTTAAATCGAACTATTTTGTCTCCATTTCCGGATTACTCTAACTGAGCTGATTCCAAAAATGTATCACATGTTGATTCCAATAGGTACAGGGTCGACAAATATACAATAGTTTTGTATGTGCTCAGTGTTCATAAAGAAATGCTAGACCACAAGTACCAAACATGTTCGGAAACAACTTATTTTTATTATTCTAAAAATGTAAAAAACTACAGGGTCTTACATTTGAACCAATTGCCGTTAGACAAACGCGTTCCGGCTGTTAAACAATTACCAGAACGCGTTGCGAGCGTTTAAAAACAACCAAAACGCGTTCTGTGCGTTCGAAGACAGCCAGAACGCGATGTGGCCGTTTTTTCCGGCCACTGAGCGTTTTCGGTCTTCGGGCCTAACATGTCTATAACGTCTCAAGTATGGACTGCCTTAACGTAAATGGAAAATTGCATAAAACTATTAGATCAAAACCATTGAAACTATTTCATTTATTCTCAATGGTATAAGTAAACAATATTTCATCTACGATAATGCTTGTCAGTTTGTAGGTAAATTGGTGTAGAAATGCTAATCGAATAAGCACGTCGAGCGGCCTTGAGGGTTATTAAGTCGCTTAGTAACCTTCCATGCTCCGTGTCCACTGGGTTCGAATCCCAGCCGAGTAGCATAATTATGCTTGAATTCTTTCCTAACTGTTCGCTTCGCTTGCTCTTTGAATTCGCTTCTGCTTTCTGTGCTTCCCTCGGGATAATTCTGAAAGCTCTGCTTAGGGCTCTCGTTTCATCGGTACTTAAACAACTATGATCATAGTTGTTCATGGATTAGGCCTCCTGGGGAAACCATGTAAAAATAAAACGCGCTAAGCAATCTACCTCCGGGGTGGTGTGGAAACGATTGTATATAGATTGAAATGAACGAATTTTTGAAACTGCGAAATGATTTTCCCCTTAAAAATTTGGAAAAAAATAGACCTGTTAAAGAATTTTGTATTCGAGTATTTTTCTTCTATGAATATGAAATTCTTCCCCAATTTTTACTTGCACTGTATACATATTCTAATAATGTGTATCAGATTATTACACCAGTTTCCATTATTTTCATAATCATTGAAATTATTCATCAAAATTTTCAATTATCATGAATTACTATACGTTCACAGAACTTATCAAATGCGTAATAGTTATTTATACAGGGTGAGTCTTTGACCACTGCGTTAATTTTAACCATAGATTCTTGACGTCAAAAGAAACATTTTCTTCCTATAACATTTTTCCAAATTTGGCCCCGTTCAAAAGATATAGGGTGTTGAAATTTCATAGAAAAATTGCATTTTCACCTGTAATATTCAAACGACAATATCAATTGAAATGATCTCTTGTAGAAGGTTTTTGATAACACTCGTGCATATTTTGGCATCAAAAGATTTATTATTGTTATTTAGAGGGTATTTGCCCAATGTGAAAACTCAAAAAGCTTATAACTTTTTAACGCAGATGAATATGGAGAAACGGTATGGAATAAAAGTGTTTCTTTTGATCTCAAGAACCCATGGTTAAAATTTACAATTAACGCAGTGGTCAAAGACTCACCCAATATTCTTGGAGCTACAATTACCTTTTTTTTTTTTACACACAAGTGGATCATTTCTTAGAGGGAAAATAATGTTTTTAAACAATTCAGATTCAATAGTGGATGCTGTGGAAGGTATTTTTCATTCAAACTAAACTGGACTACAGAGGGGTATTTGCCCAATGTGACAACTTAAAATTATTTTAACTTTTTTACGCAGATGAATATGGAAAAACGGTATGGGAAAAAGGTGTTTTTTATTATCTCAAGAACCTATGGTAAAAATTAACGCAGTGGTCAAAGATTCACTCTGGATAAGCATTGAGTATAAATCTACCTAGAGGGAAAACGCAGTTCAAAGAAATGAAGCCAGAAATATACTAGTACGATTTCTGGTTTATAGATGGACTGTATGTTTCTGGAAATAAATGTATTTGTTCTTTACAGCATCTAACGAAGAGTTACCGAACTATTAGACGATGGCCAGGGCCGGCTTCAGAAAATATGTTGTTCTTCACGAAGATTCATACTTACTTTATTTCGATATTTGTTCTTCCGAACTAAGATTAGGGGAGGCCAAGATAGTACCATTAAAAATTGAATCCCTCATATCATGATTTATCCGAATTTCTCCCTTGTATGTTATGTCATTGGATCGTCTAAGTTATGATAGATATTTATAGAATTTCAGGAAACACTTCTTTTTAACGAACATAAGATTTCGAACTGAAGCGGCGCGTTTACATTCGGCTATATTTCCAACTTAAAAATGAAAATCGTGAGGGTTTATTCACAATGAATGTAACGTAAACGCAACCATAAATTATCTTCACATTAATGGAGTTTCACACATTTTAAGCAAATCTGTAACGTAATAGACAATAGACGGTCCCATAATAATTCAACTCGCGCTGTATTTTGTAATGAATATGAACTTGAATATTGATTAATTAATGATTAAACTTGAAAATATGTTATAAGATTCTATGCGTTACATTTAAGAGCACTAGCGCGAGGACGGCGTTTTAGGTCGCTATTTCTCAAAATGATACGATTTTAATAAGAATTTGTACTAATATTGAAGGTGTAACATTATATCAATGTTTCTGATTTTATGTCTGTTAGGCCCGAAGACCGAAAACGCTCAGTGGCTGGAAAAAACGACCACATCGCGTTCTGGCTGCCTTCGAACGCACAGAACGCGTTTTGGCTGTTTTTAAACGCTCGCAACGCGTTCTGGTAATTGTTAAATAGCCGGAACGCATTTTGTCAATTGTTCAACGCTCACAACGCGTTCTTAATGTTCGACTTGTATTATTTACCGCTTTCTACCTGCGTAGGATAAAATTTATATTGTCCGTCATAAAACAAAGTTGAAAATTGAAATACAATTCAATTATTGACAACTACAATTGGATACCAAAGATGGGTTCGGTTTTTCTTGCCGAATCATTTCAACAATATTAAATTTCTTTTCTTATAATTATTTTTCAGTTCTAGGAAGAAAGTTACACTAATAAACATATATTGTCGAGCATATAATATATAAATGCATGTATGAAAAAGCGAAAAGTTCTTTATTAAACAAATGAATTTCAATTTATTTTCTACAAATCCAACTTATTGTGGAGAACAAAACAAACTTGAATTTATAACTCTTTTAATCACTTTATTAGAAACAATTCAATTATAGAAAACTACAATTGAATACAAACGACGGGTTTTTCCGAACTTTTGTGTACTTTACATAGGTACGTTACTTATTTTTACAATAACTGTTTGAATGAAATTTCGAATTACATAGTACATTTAAATTGTATCCGTAAAGTATGGAACAAATTCATTTTTAGCTAATCAGATCATTTTAAGAAATAATCCTGAAACACATCGATTTTTATTTTAATTTACCCTATTTTAAAATAATATTCTAATATATAGCGTGAATTATTTTCGAGTAATGACATCACCGTCATTTTTTTTAAATCGAACTATTTTGTCTCCATTTCCGGATTACTCTAACTGAGCTGATTCCAAAAATGTATCACATGTTGATTCCAATAGGTACAGGGTCGACAAATATACAATAGTTTTGTATGTGCTCAGTGTTCATAAAGAAATGCTAGACCACAAGTACCAAACATGTTCGGAAACAACTTATTTTTATTATTCTAAAAACGTAAAAAACTACAGGGTCTTACATTTGAACCAATTGCCGTTAGACAAACGCGTTCCGGCTGTTAAACAATTACCAGAACGCGTTGCGAGCGTTTAAAAACAACCAAAACGCGTTCTGTGCGTTCGAAGACAGCCAGAACGCGATGTGGCCGTTTTTTCCGGCCACTGAGCGTTTTCGGTCTTCAGGCCTAACATGTCTATAACGTCTCAAGTATGGACTGCCTTAACGTAAATGGAAAATTGCATAAAACTATTATATCAAAACCATTGAAACTATTTCATTTATTCTCAATGGTATAAGTAAACAATATTTCATCTACGATAATGCTTGTCAGTTTGTAGGTAAATTGGTGTAGAAATGCTAATCGAATAAGCACGTCGAGCGGCCTTGAGGGTTATTAAGTCGCTTAGTAACCTTCCATGCTCCGTGTCCACTGGGTTCGAATCCCAGCCGAGTAGCATAATTATGCTTGAATTCTTTCCTAACTGTTCGCTTCGCTTGCTCTTTGAATTCGCTTCTGCTTTCTGTGCTTCCCTCGGGATAATTCTGAAAGCTCTGCTTAGGGCTCTCGTTTCATCGGTACTTAAACAACTATGATCATAGTTGTTCATGGATTAGGCCTCCTGGGGAAACCATGTAAAAATAAAACGCGCTAAGCAATCTACCTCCGGGGTGGTGTGGAAACGATTGTATATAGATTGAAATGAACGAATTTTTGAAACTGCGAAATGATTTCCCCTTAAAAATTTGGAAAAAATAGACCTGTTAAAGAATTTTGTATTCGAGTATTTTTCTTCTATGAATATGAAATTCTTCCCCAATTTTTACTTGCACTGTATACATATTCTAATAATGTGTATCAGATTATTACACCAGTTTCCATTATTTTCATAATCATTGAAATTATTCATCAAAATTTTCAATTATCATGAATTACTATACGTTCACAGAACTTATCAAATGCGTAATAGTTATTTATACAGGGTGAGTCTTTGACCACTGCGTTAATTTTAACCATAGATTCTTGACGTCAAAAGAAACATTTTCTTCCTATAACATTTTTCCAAATTTGGCCCCGTTCAAAAGATATAGGGTGTTGAAATTTCATAGAAAAATTGCATTTTCACCTGTAATATTCAAACGACAATATCAATTGAAATGATCTCTTGTAGAAGGTTTTTGATAACACTCGTGCATATTTTGGCATCAAAAGATTTATTATTGTTATTTAGAGGGTATTTGCCCAATGTGAAAACTCAAAAAGCTTATAAGCTGTTTTTAACTCAAGAACCCATGGTTAAAATTTACAATTAACGCAGTGGTCAAAGACTCACCCAATATTCTTGGAGCTACAATTACCTTTTTGGCGCTCTTGTTCACCCGAACAGAGTGCCTATCATTTTGCCCGAATGTCTGTAATTTTGGAATATCAAGCCGAAAATGGTCTCAATCGATTGGGTTCGACTCCTGATGAATAATTCGTGGCGAAAGTTGAGTCTGTCCGGCCGGCCGTTGGCCGTCCGGCCAGCCGTATCTCTCTAGCATCCAAAAGGAATCAGCTAGAGTTTTCAAATTTTCAGAATAGGTTAATTGTCCAAATATCTCGGTCAAGTTCGTTATTGGGCCAAATCCGTCGGATGGTTCAGTAGTTATGAGCATCTGAAATTTTGTTTCCTCAATAACTACTAGAATATCCATCCGATCAAGTTGATACTTGGAATGTTATTGAGGAGGCTGAAACGAAATGGCTTGCAAAATTTCGCAGAAATCGTCAAGCTAGAAAATTTTAAAAATTCCAAAAAACAAAGTTTCAATATTTAATATCTCCTAAGACTTCATTTAGATTTAAGTAAAAATCCGTATATATATTGAGGTTACCGATATCTTACTCATCCCCAAATTTCATTGTCGTAGCTTTTTCCCTTCTGAAGATATGATCAATTTTTTCATTTACTCAAGAGAAAAATAGAAATGTCATGAAGTCCGAGCTTTGTCATTGAAATATTTGCCATCACAGATCGATATTCGTTTGACAACTTCCGGACCTAGATATCAGTGTCAGTTGGCGTAATATCAATCAAAATTTTCATAGAATTCATAGAGTTAGAATTCGATGTCGATGACGTTGTCAAAATTCAGAAAAGCACAGACGTAATATTAATCAAAAATTTTTATCATAGAAAAGAATTTGATGGCGTTATCAAAACTCAGAAAAGCAATGACGTAAGTTTTTAGAGAAGCATAGAACAAAATTTGGTGAAAATTATGAGTAGTTATTTTCAAATTGAGATAAAGGTTTGTTTATTCATTAGGCTTTCATATCTAGATCACATTGTCCCATAGTACGGAAAAAGACTATTGTTCACCCGATCAGAGAGCTTATAGATTTGTTAAGGTTTGAATATTCACTCGCAAGTAGGTCAACAAGAGCGCCAAAGCAATCTGACCTCACGTCAGTGCTTTCTAAAATTTTTTTTTTTTTACACACAAGTGGATCATTTCTTAGAGGGAAAATAATGTTTTTAAACAATTCAGATTCAATAGTGGATGCTGTGGAAGGTATTTTTCATTCAAACTAAACTGGACTACAGAGGGGTATTTGCCCAATGTGACTACTTAAAATTATTTTAACTTTTTTACGCAGATGAATATGGAAAAACGGTATGGGAAAAAGGTGTTTTTTATTATCTCAAGAACCTATGGTAAAAATTAACGCAGTGGTCAAAGATTCACTCTGGATAAGCATTGAGTATAAATCTACCTAGAGGGAAAACGCAGTTCAAAGAAATGAAGCCAGAAATATACTAGTACGATTTCTGGTTTATAGATGGACTGTATGTTTCTGGAAATAAATGTATTTGTTCTTTACAGCATCTAACGAAGAGTTACCGAACTATTAGACGATGGCCAGGGCCGGCTTCAGAAAATATGTTGTTCTTCACGAAGATTCATACTTACTTTATTTCGATATTTGTTCTTCCGAACTAAGATTAGGGAGGCCAAGATAGTACCATTAAAAATTGAATCCCTCATATCATGATTTATCCGAATTTCTCCCTTGTATGTTATGTCATTGGATCGTCTAAGTTATGATAGATATTTATAGAATTTCAGGAAACACTTCTTTTAACGAACATAAGATTTCGAACTGAAGCGGCGCGTTTACTTTCGGCTATATTTCCAACTTAAAAATGAAAATCGTGAGGGTTTATTCACAATGAATGTAACGTAAACGCAACCATAAATTATCTTCACATTAATGGAGTTTCACACATTTTAAGCAAATCTGTAACGTAATAGACAATAGACGGTCCCATAATAATTCAACTCGCGCTGTATTTTGTAATGAATATGAACTTGAATATTGATTAATTAATGATTAAACTTGAAAATATGTTATAAGATTCTATGCGTTACATTTAAGAGCACTAGCGCGAGGACGGCGTTTTAGGTCGCTATTTCTCAAAATGATACGATTTTAACAAGAATTTGTACTAATATTGAAGGTGTAACATTATATCAATGTTTCTGATTTTATGTCTGTTAGGCCCGAAGACCGAAAACGCTCAGTGGCTGGAAAAAACGACCACATCGCGTTCTGGCTGCCTTCGAACGCACAGAACGCGTTTTGGCTGTTTTTAAACGCTCGCAACGCGTTCTGGTAATTGTTAAATAGCCGGAACGCATTTTGTCAATTGTTCAACGCTCACAACGCGTTCTTAATGTTCGACTTGTATTATTTACCGCTTTCTACCTGCGTAGGATAAAATCTATATTGTCCCTCATAAAACAAAGTTGAAAATTGAAATACAATTCAATTATTGACAACTACAATTGGATACCAAAGATGGGTTCGGTTTTTCTTGCCGAATCGTTTCAACAATATTAAATTTCTTTTTTCTTATAATTATTTTTCAGTTCTAGGAAGAAAGTTACACTAATAAACATATATTGTCGAGCATATAATATATAAATGCATGTATGAAAAAGCGAAAAGTTCTTTATTAAACAAATGAATTTCAATTTATTTTCTACAAATCCAACTTATTGTGGAGAACAAAACAAACTTGAATTTATAACTCTTTTAATCACTTTATTAGAAACAATTCAATTATAGAAAACTACAATTGAATACAAACGACGGGTTTTTCCGAACTTTTGTGTACTTTACATAGGTACGTTACTTATTGGCGCTCTTGTTCACCCGAACAGAGTGCCTATCATTTTGCCCGAATGTCTGTAATTTTGGAATATCGAGCCGAAAATGGTCTCAATCGATTGGGTTCGACTCCCTGATGAAGAATTCGTGGCGAAAGTTGAGTCTGTCCGGCCGGCCGTCCGGCCGTATCCTCTCTAGCATCCAAAAGGAATCAGCTAGAGTTTTCAAATTTTCAGAATAGGTTAATTGTCCAAATATCTCGGTCAAGTTCGTTATTGGGCCAAATCCGTCAGATGGTTCAGTAGTTATGAGCATCTGAAATTTTGTTTCCTCAATAACTACTAGAATATCCATCCGATCAAGTTGATACTTGGAATGTTATTGAGGAAGGCTAAAACGAATTGGCTTGCAAAATTTCGTAGAAATCGTCACGCTAGAAAATTTTAAAAAAATTCCCAAAAAAAAAATTTTCAATACTTAATATCTCCTAAGACTTCATTTAGATTTAAATAAAAATCCGTATATATATTGAGGCTACCGATATCTTACTCATCCCCAAATTTCATTGTCGTAGCTTTTTCCCTTCTGAAGATATGATCATTTTTTTCATTTACTCAAGAGAAAAATAGAAATGTCATGAAGTCCGAGCTTTGTCATTGAAAGATTGGCCATCACAGATCGATATTCGTTTGACAACTTGCGGACCTAGATATCAGTGTCAGTTGGCGTAATATCAATCAAAATTTTCATAGAATTCATAGAGGTAGAATTCGATGTCGATGACGTTGTCAAAATTCAGAAAAGCACAGACGTAATATTAATCAAAAATTTTTTATCATAAAAAAGAATTTGATGGCGTTGTCAAAACTCAGAAAAGCAATGACGTAAGTTTTTAGGAGAAGCATAGAACAAAATTTGGTGAAAATTATGAGTAGTTATTTTCAAATTGAGATAAAGGTTTGTTTATTCATTAGGCTTTCATATTTACATCACATTGTACCATAGTACGGAAAAAGACTATTGTTCACCCGATCAGAGAGCTTATAGATTTGTTAAGGGTTGAATATTCACTCGCAAGTAGGTCAACAAGAGCGCCAAAGCAATCTGACCTCACGTCAGTGCTTTCTAAATTTTATTTTTACAATAAATGTTTGAATGAAATTTCGAATTACATAGTACATTTAAATTGTATCCGTAAAGTATGGAACAAATTCATTTTTAGCTAATCAGATCATTTTAAGAAATAATCCTGAAACACATCGATTTTTATTTTAATTTACCCTATTTTAAAATAATATTCTAATATATAGCGTGAATTATTTTCGAGTAATGACATCACCGTCATTTTTTTTAAATCGAACTATTTTGTCTCCATTTCCGGATTACTCTTACTGAGCTGATTCCAAAAATGTATCATATGTTGATTCCAATAGGTACAGGGTCGACAAATATACAATAGTTTTGTATGTGCTCAGTGTTCATAAAGAAATGCTAGACCACAAGTACCAAACATGTTCGGAAACAACTTATTTTTATTATTCTAAAAATGTAAAACTACAGGGTCTTACATTTGAACCAAATGCCGTTAGGACAAACGCGTTCCGGCTGTTAAACAATTACCAGAACGCGTTGCGAGCGTTTAAAAACAACCAAAACGCGTTCTGTGCGTTCGAAGATACGCTATGATGATGAAATTTTTAAAATATTTTAGGTACCTATACCCTGCATAAATGCCCTAAATTGTTGTGATCTGACGAATAACTTATGAGATATCGTGTATTGAAAAAAACATTTTGGGAATTTTAAAAATTTTCTCTCGTGACGATTTTCTCGAAATTTGGCACACTCCTTCCTTTAACGCTATCTCAGACATTCTCTAAGTTACGAATTGATAGGATGAATATTCAAGAAATTAATGTTATTAACTGCTAAACTATTCGATGGATTTGGCCCAATAACGAACTTGACCGAGATATTTGGACACTGACCTATTCTGAAAAATGAAAACTCTAGGTCCCTCATAATAAACAAGGGATATGTTGTCTGTGACCAGCTAAGATTTCTTCCAGTGAACTGATTGAGGAATATTTGAATTGTATGTTGATAGGACATCTGGCAAATTAAATCAAATCGAATTTTGTATTTGGTTACGCTAGTAGTTAACTAGACTACAGAATTTTAAACGCTCGCAACGCGTTCTGGTAATTGTTAAATAGCCGGAACGCATTTTGTCAATTGTTCAACGCTCACAACGCGTTCTTAATGTTCGACTTGTATTATTTACCGCTTTCTACCTGCGTAGGATAAAATTTATATTGTCCGTCATAAAACAAAGTTGAAAATTGAAATACAATTCAATTATTGACAACTACAATTGATACCAAAGATGGGTTCGGTTTTTCTTGCCGAATCATTTCAACAATATTAAATTTCTTTTCTTATAATTATTTTTCAGTTCTAGGAAGAAAGTTACACTAATAAACATATATTGTCGAGCATATAATATATAAATGCATGTATGAAAAAGCGAAAAGTTCTTCATTAAACAAATGAATTTCAATTTATTTTCTACAAATCCAACTTATTGTGGAGAACAAAACAAACTTGAATTTATAACTCTTTTAATCACTTTATTAGAAACAATTCAATTATAGAAAACTACAATTGAATACAAACGACGGGTTTTTCCTGAACTTTTGTGTACTTTACATAGGTACGTTACTTATTTTTACAATAACTGTTTGAATGAAATTTCGAATTACATAGTACATTTAAATTGTATCCGTAAAGTATGGAACAAATTCATTTTTAGCTAATCAGATCATTTTAAGAAATAATCCTGAAACACATCGATTTTTATTTTAATTTACCCTATTTTAAAATAATATTCTAATATATAGCGTGAATTATTTTCGAGTAATGACATCACCGTCATTTTTTTAAATCGAACTATTTTGTCTCCATTTCCGGATTACTCTAACTGAGCTGATTCCAAAATGTATCACATGTTGATTCCAATAGGTACAGGGTCGACAAATATACAATAGTTTTGTATGTGCTCAGTGTTCATAAAGAAATGCTAGACCACAAGTACCAAACATGTTCGGAAACAACTTATTTTTATTATTCTAAAAATGTAAAAACTACAGGGTCTTACATTTGAACCAATTGCCGTTAGACAAACGCGTTCCGGCTGTTAAACAATTACCAGAACGCGTTGCGAGCGTTTAAAAACAACCAAAACGCGTTCTGTGCGTTCGAAGACAGCCAGAACGCGATGTGGCTGTTTTTTCCGGCCACTGAGCGTTTTCGGTCTTCGGGCCTAACATGTCTATAACGTCTCAAGTATGGACTGCCTTAACGTAAATGGAAAATTGCATAAAACTATTAGATCAAAACCATTGAAACTATTTCATTTATTCTCAATGGTATAAGTAAACAATATTTCATCTACGATAATGCTTGTCAGTTTGTAGGTAAATTGGTGTAGAAATGCTAATCGAATAAGCACGTCGAGCGGCCTTGAGGGTTATTAAGTCGCTTAGTAACCTTCCATGCTCCGTGTCCACTGGGTTCGAATCCCAGCCGAGTAGCATAATTATGCTTGAATTCTTTCCTAACTGTTCGCTTCGCTTGCTCTTTGAATTCGCTTCTGATTTCTGTGCTTCCCTCGGGATAATTCTGAAAGCTCTGCTTAGGGCTCTCGTTTCATCGGTACTTAAACAACTATGATCATAGTTGTTCATGGATTAGGCCTCCTGGGGAAACCATGTAAAAATAAAACGCGCTAAGCAATCTACCTCCGGGGTGGTGTGGAAACGATTGTATATAGATTGAAATGAACGAATTTTTGAAACTGCGAAATGATTTTCCCCTTAAATATTTGGAAAAAAATAGACCTGTTAAAGAATTTTGTATTCGAGTATTTTTCTTCTATGAATATGGAATTCTTCCCCAATTTTTACTTGCACTGTATACATATTCTAATAATGTGTATCAGATTATTACACCAGTTTCCATTATTTTCATAATCATTGAAATTATTCATCAAAATTTTCAATTATCATGAATTACTATACGTTCACAGAACTTATCAAATGCGTAATAGTTATTTATACAGGGTGAGTCTTTGACCACTGCGTTAATTTTAACCATAGATTCTTGACGTCAAAAGAAACATTTTCTTCCTATAACATTTTTCCAAATTTGGCCCCGTTCAAATGATATAGGGTGTTGAAATTTCATAGAAAAATTGCATTTTCACCTGTAATATTCAAACGACAATATCAATTGAAATGATCTCTTGTAGAAGGTTTTTGATAACACTCGTGCATATTTTGGCATCAAAAGATTTATTATTGTTATTTAGAGGGGTATTTGCCCAATGTGAAAACTCAAAAAGCTTATAACTTTTTAACGCAGATGAATATGGAGAAACGGTATGGAATAAAAGTGTTTCTTTTGATCTCAAGAACCCATGGTTAAAATTTACAATTAACGCAGTGGTCAAAGACTCACCCAATATTCTTGGAGCTACAATTACCTTTTTTTTTTTTACACACAAGTGGATCATTTCTTAGAGGGAAAATAATGTTTTTAAACAATTCAGATTCAATAGTGGATGCTGTGGAAGGTATTTTTCATTCAAACTAAACTGGACTACAGAGGGGTATTTGCCCAATGTGACAACTTAAAATTATTTTAACTTTTTTACGCAGATGAATATGGAAAACGGTATGGGAAAAAGGTGTTTTTATTATCTCAAGAACCTATGGTAAAAATTAACGCAGTGGTCAAAGATTCACTCTGGATAAGCATTGAGTATAAATCTACCTAGAGGGAAAACGCAGTTCAAAAAGAAATGAAGCCAGAAATATACTAGTACGATTTCTGGTTTATAGATGGACTGTATGTTTCTGGAAATAAATGTATTTGTTCTTTACAGCATCTAACGAAGAGTTACCGAACTATTAGACGATGGCCAGGGCCGGCTTCAGAAAATATGTTGTTCTTCACGAAGATTCATACTTACTTTATTCCGATATTTGTTCTTCCGAACTAAGATTAGGGAGGCCAAGATAGTACCATTAAAAATTGAATCCCTCATATCATGATTTATCCGAATTTCTCCTTGTATGTTATGTCATTGGATCGTCTAAGTTATGATAGATATTTATAGAATTTCAGGAAACACTTCTTTTAACGAACATAAGATTTCGAACTGAAGCGGCGCGTTTACATTCGGCTATATTTCCAACTTAAAAATGAAAATCGTGAGGGTTTATTCACAATGAATGTAACGTAAACGCAACCATAAATTATCTTCACATTAATGGAGTTTCACACATTTTAAGCAAATCTGTAACGTAATAGACAATAGACGGTCCCATAATAATTCAACTCGCGCTGTATTTTGTAATGAATATGAACTTGAATATTGATTAATTAATGATTAAGCTTGAAAATATGTTATAAGATTCTATGCGTTACATTTAAGAGCACTAGCGCGAGGACGGCGTTTTAGGTCGCTATTTCTCAAAATGATACGATTTTAATAAGAATTTGTACTAATATTGAAGGTGTAACATTATATCAATGTTTCTGATTTTATGTCTGTTAGGCCCGAAGACCGAAAACGCTCAGTGGCTGGAAAAAACGACCACATCGCGTTCTGGCTGCCTTCGAACGCACAGAACGCGTTTTGGCTGTTTTTAAACGCTCGCAACGCGTTCTGGTAATTGTTAAATAGCCGGAACGCATTTTGTCAATTGTTCAACGCTCACAACGCGTTCTTAATGTTCGACTTGTATTATTTACCGCTTTCTACCTGCGTAGGATAAAATTTATATTGTCCGTCATAAAACAAAGTTGAAAATTGAAATACAATTCAATTATTGACAACTACAATTGATACCAAAGATGGGTTCGGTTTTTCTTGCCGAATCATTTCAACAATATTAAATTTCTTTTCTTATAATTATTTTTCAGTTCTAGGAAGAAAGTTACACTAATAAACATATATTGTCGAGCATATAATATATAAATGCATGTATGAAAAGCGAAAAGTTCTTTATTAAACAAATGAATTTCAATTTATTTTCTACAAATCCAACTTATTGTGGAGAACAAAACAAACTTGAATTTATAACTCTTTTAATCACTTTATTAGAAACAATTCAATTATAGAAAACTACAATTGAATACAAACGACGGGTTTTTCCGAACTTTTGTGTACTTTACATAGGTACGTTACTTATTTTTACAATAACTGTTTGAATGAAATTTCGAATTACATAGTACATTTAAATTGTATCCGTAAAGTATGGAACAAATTCATTTTTAGCTAATCAGATCATTTTAAGAAATAATCCTGAAACACATCGATTTTTATTTTAATTTACCCTATTTTAAAATAATATTCTAATATATAGCGTGAATTATTTTCGAGTAATGACATCACCGTCATTTTTTTAAATCGAACTATTTTGTCTCCATTTCCGGATTACTCTAACTGAGCTGATTCCAAAATGTATCACATGTTGATTCCAATAGGTACAGGGTCGACAAATATACAATAGTTTTGTATGTGCTCAGTGTTCATAAAGAAATGCTAGACCACAAGTACCAAACATGTTCGGAAACAACTTATTTTTATTATTCTAAAAATGTAAAAACTACAGGGTCTTACATTTGAACCAATTGCCGTTAGACAAACGCGTTCCGGCTGTTAAACAATTACCAGAACGCGTTGCGAGCGTTTAAAAACAACCAAAACGCGTTCTGTGCGTTCGAAGACAGCCAGAACGCGATGTGGCCGTTTTTTCCGGCCACTGAGCGTTTTCGGTCTTCGGGCCTAACATGTCTATAACGTCTCAAGTATGGACTGCCTTAACGTAAATGGAAAATTGCATAAAACTATTAGATCAAAACCATTGAAACTATTTCATTTATTCTCAATGGTATAAGTAAACAATATTTCATCTACGATAATGCTTGTCAGTTTGTAGGTAAATTGGTGTAGAAATGCTAATCGAATAAGCACGTCGAGCGGCCTTGAGGGTTATTAAGTCGCTTAGTAACCTTCCATGCTCCGTGTCCACTGGGTTCGAATCCCAGCCGAGTAGCATAATTATGCTTGAATTCTTTCCTAACTGTTCGCTTCGCTTGCTCTTTGAATTCGCTTCTGCTTTCTGTGCTTCCCTCGGGATAATTCTGAAAGCTCTGCTTAGGGCTCTCGTTTCATCGGTACTTAAACAACTATGATCATAGTTGTTCATGGATTAGGCCTCCTGGGGAAACCATGTAAAAATAAAACGCGCTAAGCAATCTACCTCCGGGGTGGTGTGGAAACGATTGTATATAGATTGAAATGAACGAATTTTTGAAACTGCGAAATGATTTTCCCTTAAAAATTTGGAAAAAATAGACCTGTTAAAGAATTTTGTATTCGAGTATTTTTCTTCTATGAATATGAAATTCTTCCCCAATTTTTACTTGCACTGTATACATATTCTAATAATGTGTATCAGATTATTACACCAGTTTCCATTATTTTCATAATCATTGAAATTATTCATCAAAATTTTCAATTATCATGAATTACTATACGTTCACAGAACTTATCAAATGCGTAATAGTTATTTATACAGGGTGAGTCTTTGACCACTGCGTTAATTTTAACCATAGATTCTTGACGTCAAAAGAAACATTTTCTTCCTATAACATTTTTCCAAATTTGGCCCTGTTCAAATGATATAGGGTGTTGAAATTTCATAGAAAAATTGCATTTTCACCTGTAATATTCAAACGACAATATCAATTGAAATGATCTCTTGTAGAAGGTTTTGATAACACTCGTGCATATTTTGGCATCAAAAGATTTATTATTGTTATTTAGAGGGGTATTTGCCCAATGTGAAAACTCAAAAAGCTTATAACTTTTTAACGCAGATGAATATGGAGAAACGGTATGGAATAAAAGTGTTTCTTTTGATCTCAAGAACCCATGGTTAAAATTTACAATTAACGCAGTGGTCAAAGACTCACCCAATATTCTTGGAGCTACAATTACCTTTTTTTTTTACACACAAGTGGATCATTTCTTAGAGGGAAAATAATGTTTTTAAACAATTCAGATTCAATAGTGGATGCTGTGGAAGGTATTTTTCATTCAAACTAAACTGGACTACAGAGGGCTATTTGCCCAATGTGACAACTTAAAATTATTTTAACTTTTTTACGCAGATGAATATGGAAAAACGGTATGGGAAAAGGTGTTTTATATTATCTCAAGAACCTATGGTAAAAATTAACGCAGTGGTCAAAGATTCACTCTGGATAAGCATTGAGTATAAATCTACCTAGAGGGAAAACGCAGTTCAAAGAAATGAAGCCAGAAATATACTAGTACGATTTCTGGTTTATAGATGGACTGTATGTTTCTGGAAATAAATGTATTTGTTCTTTACAGCATCTAACGAAGAGTTACCGAACTATTAGACGATGGCCAGGGCCGGCTTCAGAAAATATGTTGTTCTTCACGAAGATTCATACTTACTTTATTCCGATATTTGTTCTTCCGAACTAAGATTAGGGGAGGCCAAGATAGTACCATTAAAAATTGAATCCCTCATATCATGATTTATCCGAATTTCTCCCTTGTATGTTATGTCATTGGATCGTCTAAGTTATGATAGATATTTATAGAATTTCAGGAAACACTTTTTAACGAACATAAGATTTCGAACTGAAGCGGCGCGTTTACATTCGGCTATATTTCCAACTTAAAAATGAAAATCGTGAGGGTTTATTCACAATGAATGTAACGTAAACGCAACCATAAATTATCTTCACATTAATGGAGTTTCACACATTTTAAGCAAATCTGTAACGTAATAGACAATAGACGGTCCCATAATAATTCAACTCGCGCTGTATTTTGTAATGAATATGAACTTGAATATTGATTAATTAATGATTAAGCTTGAAAATATGTTATAAGATTCTATGCGTTACATTTAAGAGCACTAGCGCGAGGACGGCGTTTTAGGTCGCTATTTCTCAAAATGATACGATTTTAATAAGAATTTGTACTAATATTGAAGGTGTAACATTATATCAATGTTTCTGATTTTATGTCTGTTAGGCCCGAAGACCGAAAACGCTCAGTGGCTGGAAAAAACGACCACATCGCGTTCTGGCTGCCTTCGAACGCACAGAACGCGTTTTGGCTGTTTTTAAACGCTCGCAACGCGTTCTGGTAATTGTTAAATAGCCGGAACGCATTTTGTCAATTGTTCAACGCTCACAACGCGTTCTTAATGTTCGACTTGTATTATTTACCGCTTTCTACCTGCGTAGGATAAAATTTATATTGTCCGTCATAAAACAAAGTTGAAAATTGAAATACAATTCAATTATTGACAACTACAATTGGATACCAAAGATGGGTTCGGTTTTTCTTGCCGAATCATTTCAACAATATTAAATTTCTTTTCTTATAATTATTTTTCAGTTCTAGGAAGAAAGTTACACTAATAAACATATATTGTCGAGCATATAATATATAAATGCATGTATGAAAAAGCGAAAAGTTCTTTATTAAACAAATGAATTTCAATTTATTTTCTACAAATCCAACTTATTGTGGAGAACAAAACAAACTTGAATTTATAACTCTTTTAATCACTTTATTAGAAACAATTCAATTATAGAAAACTACAATTGAATACAAACGACGGGTTTTTTCCTGAACTTTTGTGTACTTTACATAGGTACGTTACTTATTTTTACAATAACTGTTTGAATGAAATTTCGAATTACATAGTACATTTAAATTGTATCCGTAAAGTATGGAACAAATTCATTTTTAGCTAATCAGATCATTTTAAGAAATAATCCTGAAACACATCGATTTTTATTTTAATTTACCCTATTTTAAAATAATATTCTAATATATAGCGTGAATTATTTTCGAGTAATGACATCACCGTCATTTTTTTTAAATCGAACTATTTTGTCTCCATTTCCGGATTACTCTAACTGAGCTGATTCCAAAAATGTATCACATGTTGATTCCAATAGGTACAGGGTCGACAAATATACAATAGTTTTGTATGTGCTCAGTGTTCATAAAGAAATGCTAGACCACAAGTACCAAACATGTTCGGAAACAACTTATTTTTATTATTCTAAAAACGTAAAAAACTACAGGGTCTTACATTTGAACCAATTGCCGTTAGACAAACGCGTTCCGGCTGTTAAACAATTACCAGAACGCGTTGCGAGCGTTTAAAAACAACCAAAACGCGTTCTGTGCGTTCGAAGACAGCCAGAACGCGATGTGGCCGTTTTTTCCGGCCACTGAGCGTTTTCGGTCTTCAGGCCTAACATGTCTATAACGTCTCAAGTATGGACTGCCTTAACGTAAATGGAAAATTGCATAAAACTATTATATCAAAACCATTGAAACTATTTCATTTATTCTCAATGGTATAAGTAAACAATATTTCATCTACGATAATGCTTGTCAGTTTGTAGGTAAATTGGTGTAGAAATGCTAATCGAATAAGCACGTCGAGCGGCCTTGAGGGTTATTAAGTCGCTTAGTAACCTTCCATGCTCCGTGTCCACTGGGTTCGAATCCCAGCCGAGTAGCATAATTATGCTTGAATTCTTTCCTAACTGTTCGCTTCGCTTGCTCTTTGAATTCGCTTCTGCTTTCTGTGCTTCCCTCGGGATAATTCTGAAAGCTCTGCTTAGGCTCTTGTTTCATCGGTACTTAAACAACTATGATCATAGTTGTTCATGGATTAGGCCTCCTGGGGAAACCATGTAAAATAAAACGCGCTAAGCAATCTACCTCCGGGGTGGTGTGGAAACGATTGTATATAGATTGAAATGAACGAATTTTTGAAACTGCGAAATGATTTTCCCCTTAAAAATTTGGAAAAAAATAGACCTGTTAAAGAATTTTGTATTCGAGTATTTTTCTTCTATGAATATGAAATTCTTCCCCAATTTTTACTTGCACTGTATACATATTCTAATAATGTGTATCAGATTATTACACCAGTTTCCATTATTTTCATAATCATTGAAATTATTCATCAAAATTTTCAATTATCATGAATTACTATACGTTCACAGAACTTATCAAATGCGTAATAGTTATTTATACAGGGTGAGTCTTTGACCACTGCGTTAATTTTAACCATAGATTCTTGACGTCAAAAGAAACATTTTCTTCCTATAACATTTTTCCAAATTTGGCCCCGTTCAAAAGATATAGGGTGTTGAAATTTCATAGAAAAATTGCATTTTCACCTGTAATATTCAAACGACAATATCAATTGAAATGATCTCTTGTAGAAGGTTTTGATAACACTCGTGCATATTTTGGCATCAAAAGATTTATTATTGTTATTTAGAGGGTATTTGCCCAATGTGAAAACTCAAAAAGCTTATAATTAAAATCAAACAATTAAATATGGAGAAAGAATAAAAGTGTTTCTTTTGATCTCAAGAACCCATGGTTAAAATTACAATTAACGCAGTGGTCAAAGACTCACCCAATATTCTTGGAGCTACAATTACCTTTTTTTTTACACACAAGTGGATCATTTCTTAGAGGGAAAATAATGTTTATAAACAATTCAGATTCAATAGTGGATGCTGTGGAAGTTATTTTTCATTCAAACTAAACTGGACTACAGAGGGGTATTTGCCCAATGTGACAACTTAAAATTATTTTAACTTTTTTACGCAGATGAATATGGAAAAACGGTATGGGAAAAAGGTGTTTTTTATTATCTCAAGAACCTATGGTAAAAATTAACGCAGTGGTCAAAGATTCACTCTGGATAAGCATTGAGTATAAATCTACCTAGAGGGAAAACGCAGTTCAAAGAAATGAAGCCAGAAATATACTAGTACGATTTCTGGTTTATAGATGGACTGTATGTTTCTGGAAATAAATGTATTTGTTCTTTACAGCATCTAACGAAGAGTTACCGAACTATTAGACGATGGCCAGGGCCGGCTTCAGAAAATATGTTGTTCTTCACGAAGATTCATACTTACTTTATTTCGATATTTGTTCTTCCGAACTAAGATTAGGGGAGGCCAAGATAGTACCATTAAAAATTGAATCCCTCATATCATGATTTATCCGAATTTCTTCCTTGTATGTTATGTCATTGGATCGTCTAAGTTATGATAGATATTTATGGAATTTCAGGAAACACTTCTTTTAACGAACATAAGATTTCGAACTGAAGCGGCGCGTTTACATTCGGCTATATTTCCAACTTAAAAATGAAAATCGTGAGGGTTTATTCACAATGAATGTAACGAAAACGAAACCATAAATTATCTTCACATTAATGGAGTTTCACACATTTTAAGCAAATCTGTAACGTAATAGACAATAGACGGTCCCATAATAATTTAACTCGCGCTGTATTTTGTAATGAATATGAACTTGAATATTGATTAATTAATGATTAAACTTGAAAATATGTTATAAGATTCTATGCGTTACATTTAAGAGCACTAGCGCGACGACGGCGTTTTAGGTCGCTATTTCTCAAAATGATACGATTTTAATAAGAATTTGTACTAATATTGAAGGTGTAACATTATATCAATGTTTCTGATTTTATGTCTGTTAGGCCCGAAGACCGAAAACGCTCAGTGGCTGGAAAAAACGACCACATCGCGTTCTGGCTGCCTTCGAACGCACAGAACGCGTTTTGGCTGTTTTTAAACGCTCGCAACGCGTTCTGGTAATTGTTAAATAGCCGGAACGCATTTTGTCAATTGTTCAACGCTCACAACGCGTTCTTAGGCCCGGTTGTACAGTCCGAGTTCAAGCCTAGTTCAAGACTGAACCCAACTCAAATAAGAAATATATGTTGTACAGTACGAGTTCAAGGCTGAACTTCACTCAAACCGACCCTCAAGTTGAACTTCCAAAATCGGGCGCTCAAGCCTGGTCCAACAGAAATTTCAGTTCAATCATAGAGTTCAATTCACAATTTATAGGTTATATGTCAAATAGTTGTAGTTGAAAGGCTTGCTAAGGTAGTATTTTGGTGAATGAGTTGTGTTCGTGTTTCACTCAAAAACAGAATTTTGAATATGAAATTAATAGAAATGGATTTTGTTTATTTTCAATTATATTGCTGTATTTTTTAATAAGATTTATTAAAATGTTCTCTTCGGAGCACGTGAAATTTGCGCTTCGCTTTACGTCTGGCATTATTACTGACACTTTTTTTCAATCACAACCACAACAGCACTCATCAACTAATCTTGTTCAAATAGAACAATTCAAATTTTTAAAATTATATTTGCGCTCTTGTCATAGGAGAATTTTAATTCTTCTTCTTTTTTCCATTTGTCCAAAATTTGTTACTATTCGTATCAAAAACGCATGTCTAAAAGGAAGCGACGTTGCCATTTTCTGAAGAATTGTACTCAAGGAAAGTTCACTTGAGCTCGCCTCAAACATAACCTGTACAACCGGATGACATATCTGAACCTGGCTCAAGAGTGAACCGAGCTCAGTTGAGCTTCGAATTGAGTTGTCACTGTACAACCGGGCCTTAATGTTCGACTTGTATTATTTACCGCTTTCTACCTGCGTAGGATAAAATTTATATTGTCCCTCATAAAACAAAGTTGAAAATTGAAATACAATTCAATTATTGACAACTACAATTGGATACCAGAGATGGGTTCGGTTTTTCTTGCCGAATCATTTCAACAATATTAAATTTCTTTTCTTATAATTATTTTTCAGTTCTAGGAAGAAAGTTACACTAATAAAAATATATTGTCGAGCATATAATATATAAATGCATGTATGAAAAAGCGAAAAGTTCTTTATTAAACAAATGAATTTCAATTTATTTTCTACAAATCCAACTTATTGTGGAGAACAAAACAAATTTGAATTTATAACTCTTTTAATCACTTGATTTGAAACAATTCAATTATAGAAAACTACAATTGAATACAAACGACGGGTTTTTCCGAACTTTTGTGTACTTTACATAGGTACGTTACTTATTTTTACAATAACTGTTTGAATGAAATTTCGAATTACATAGTACATTTAAATTGTATCCGTAAAGTATGGAACAAATTCATTTTTAGCTAATCAGATCATTTTAAGAAATAATCCTGAAACACATCGATTTTTATTTTAATTTACTCCTATTTTAAAATAATATTCTAATATATAGCGTGAATTATTTTCGAGTAATGACATCACCGTCATTTTTTTAAATCGAACTATTTTGTCTCCATTTCCGGATTACTCTAACTGAGCTGATTCTAAAATGTATCACATGTTGATTCCAATAGGTACAGGGTCGACAAATATACAATAGTTTTGTATGTGCTCAGTGTTCATAAAGAAATGCTAGACCACAAGTACCAAACATGTTCGGAAACAACTTATTTTTATTATTCTAAAAATGTAAAAACTACAGGGTCTTACATTTGAACCAATTGCCGTTAGACAAACGCGTTCCGGCTGTTAAACAATTACCAGAACGCGTTGCGAGCGTTTAAAAACAACCAAAACGCGTTCTGTGCGTTCGAAGACAGCCAGAACGCGATGTGGCCGTTTTTTCCGGCCACTGAGCGTTTTCGGTCTTCGGGCCTAACAAGTCTATAACGTCTCAAGTATGGACTGCCTTAACGTAAATGGAAAATTGCATAAAACTATTAGATCAAAACCATTGAAACTATTTCATTTATTCTCAATGGTATAAGTAAACAATATTTCATCTACGATAATGCTTGTCAGTTTGTAGGTAGATTGGTGTAGAAATGCTAATCGAATAAGTACGTCGAGCGGCCTTGAGGGTTACTAAGTCGCTTCGTAACCTTCCATGCTCCGTGTAAACTGGGTTCGAATCCCAGCCGAGTAGCATAATTATGCTTGAATTCTTTCCTAACTGTTCGCTTCGCTTGCTCTTTGAATTCGCTTCTGCTTTCTGTGCTTCGCTCGGGATAATTCTGAAAGCTCTGCTTAGGGCTCTCGTTTCATCGGTACTTAAACAACTATGATCATAGTTGTTCATGGATTAGGCCTCCTGGGGAAACCATGTAAAAATAAAACGCGCTAAGCAATCTACCTCCGGGGTGGTGTGGAAACGATTGTATATAGATTGAAATGAACGAATTTTTGAAACTGGGAAATGATTTTCCCCTTAAAAATTTGGAAAAAAATAGACCTGTTAAAGAATTTTGTATTCGAGTATTTTTCTTCTATGAATATGAAATTCTTCCCCAATTTTTACTTGCACTGTATACATATTCTAATAATGTGTATCAGATTATTACACCAGTTTCCATTATTTTCATAATCATTGAAATTATTCATCAAAATTTTCAATTATCATGAATTACTATACGTTCACAGAACTTATCAAATGCGTAATAGTTATTTATACAGGGTGAGTCTTTGACCACTGCGTTAATTTTAACCATAGATTCTTGACGTCAAAAGAAACATTTTCTTCCTATAACATTTTTTCCAAATTTGGCCCCGTTCAAAAGATATAGGGTGTTGAAATTTCAGAGAAAAATTGCATTTTCACCTGTAATATTCAAACGACAATATCAATTGAAATGATCTCTTGTAGAAGGCTTTTGATAATACTCGTGCATATTTTGGCATCAAAAGATTTATTATTGTTATTTAGAGGGGTATTTGCCCAATGTGAAAACTCAAAAAGCTTATAACTTTTTAACGCAGCTGAATATGGAGAAACGGTATGGAATAAAGTGTTTCTATTGATCTCAAGAACCCATGGTTAAAATTTTTACAATTAACGCAGTGGTCAAAGACTCACCCAATATTCTTGGAGCTACAATTCCTTTTATTTTTTACACACAAGTGGATCATTTCTTAGAGGGAAAATAATGTTTATAAACAATTCAGATTCAGTAGTGGATGCTGTGGAAGGTATTTTCATTCAAACTAAACTGGACTACAGAGGGTTATTTGCCCAATGTGACAACTTAAAATTATTTTAACTTTTAAGGCAGATGAATATGGAAAAACGGTATGGGAAAAATGTGTTTTTTATTATCTCAAGAACCTATGGTTAAAATTAACGCAGTGGTCAAAGATTCACTCTGGATAAGCATTGAGTATAAATCTATCTAGAGGGAAAACGCAGTTCAAAGAAATGAAGCCAGAAATTTACTAGTACGATTTCTGGTTTATAGATGGACTGTATGTTTCTGGAAATAAATGTATTTGTTCTTTACAGCATCTAACGAAGAGTTACCGAACTATTAGACGATGGCCAGGGCCGGCTTCAGAAAATATGTTGTTCTTCACGAAGATTCATACTTACTTCATTTCGATATTTGTTCTTCCGAACTAAGATTAGGGGAGGCCAAGATAGTAGCATTAAAAATTGAATCCCTCATATCATGATTTATCCGAATTTCTCCATGTATGTTATGTCATTGGATCTTCTAAGTTATGATAGATATTTATAGAATTTCAGGAAACACTGCTTTTAACGAACATAAGATTTTGAACTGAAGCGGCGCGTTTACATTCAGCTATATTTCCAACTTAAAAATGAAAATCGTGAGGGTTTATTCACAATGAATGTAACGTAAACGCAACCATAAAATATCTTCACATTAATGGAGTTTCACACATTTTAAGCAAATATGTAACGTAATAGACAATAGACGGTCCCATAATAATTTAACTCGCGCTGTATTTTGTAATGAATATGAACTTGAATATTGATTAATTAATGATTAAACTTGAAAATATGTTATAAGATTCTATGCGTTACATTTGAGAGCACTAGCGCGGGGACGGCGTTTTAGGTCGCTATTTCTCAAAATGATACGATTTTAATAAGAATTTGTACTAATATTGAAGGTGTAACATTATATCAATGTTTCTGATTTTATGTCTATAACGTCTCAAGTATGGACTGCCTTAACGTAAATGGAAAATTGCATAAAACTATTAGATCAAAACCATTGAAACTATTTCATTTATTCTCAATGGTATAAGTAAACAATATTTCATCTACGATAATGCTTGTCAGTTTGTAGGTAAATTGGTGTAGAAATGCTAATCGAATAAGCACGTCGAGCGGCCTTGAGGGTTACTAAGTCGCTTAGTATCCTTCCATGCTCCGTGTCCACTGGGTTCGAATCCCAGCCGAGTAGCATAATTATGCTTGATTCTTTCCTAACTCTTCTCTTCGCTTGCTCTTTGAATTCGCTTCTGCTTTCTGTGCTTTGCTCGGGATGATTCTGAAAGCTCTGCTAGGGCTCTCGTTTCATCGGTACTTAAACAACTATGATCATAGTTGTTCATGGATTAACCTCCTGGGGAAACCATGTAAAAATAAAACGCGCTAAGCAATCTACCTCCGGGGTGGTGTGGAAACGATTGTATATAGACTGAAATGAATGAATTTTGAAACTGGGAAATGATTTTCCCTTGAAAATTTGGAAAAAATAGACCTGTTGAAGAATTTTGTATTCGAGTATTTTTCTCTATGAATATGAAATTCTTCCCCAATTTTTACTTGCACTGTATACATATTCTAATAATGTGTATCAGATTATTACACCAGTTTCCATTATTTTCATAATCATTGAAATTATTCATCAAAATTTTCAATTATCATGAATTACTATACGTTCACAGAACTTATCAAATGCGTAATAGTTATTTATACAGGGTGAGTCTTTGACCACTGCGTTAATTTTAACCATAGATTCTTGACGTCAAAAGAAACATTTTCTTCCTATAACATTTTTCCAAATTTGGCCCTGTTCAAAAGATATAGGGTGTTGAAATTTCATAGAAAAATTGCATTTTCACCTGTAATATTCAAACGACAATATCAATTGAAATGATCTCTTGTAGAAGGCTTTGATAACACTCATTGCATATTTTGGCATCAAAAGATTTATTATTGTTATTTAGAGGGGTATTTGCTCAATGTGAAAACTCAAAAAGCTTATAACTTTTTAACGCAGATGAATATGGAGAAACGGTATGGAATAAAAAGTGTTTCTTTTGATCTCAAGAACTCATGGTTAAAATTTATAATTAACGCAGTGGTCAAAGACTCACCCAATATTCTTGAGCTACAATTACCTTTTTTTTACACAAGTGGATCATTTCTTAGAGGGAAAATAATGTTTTTAAACAATTCAGATTCAATAGTGGATGCTGTGGAAGGTATTTTTTCATTCAAACTAAACTGACTACAGAGGGTATTTGCCCAATGTGACAACTTAAAATTATTTTAACTTTTTTACGCAGATGAATATGGAAAACGGTATGGGAAAAAGGTGTTTTTTATTATCTCAAGAACCTATGGTAAAAAAATTAACGCAGTGGTCAAAGATTCACTCTGGATAAGCATTGAGTATAAATCTACCTAGAGGGAAAACGCAGTTCAAAGAAATGAAGCCAGAAATATACTAGTTCGATTTCTGGTTTATAGATGGACTGTATGTTTCTGAAATAAATGTATTTGTTCTTTTACAGCATCTAACGAAGAGTTACCCAACTATTAGACGATGGCCAGGGCCGGCTTCAGAAAATATGTTGTTCTTCACGAAGATTCATACTTACTTTATTTCGATATTTGTTCTTCCGAACTAAGATTAGGGGAGGCCAAGATAGTACCATTAAAAATTGAATCCTCATATCATGATTTATCCGAATTTCTCCCTTGTATGTTATGTCATTGATCGTCTAAGTTATGATAGATATTTATAGAATTTCAGGAAACACTTTTTTAACGAACATAAGATTTCGAACTGAAGCGGCGCGTTTACATTCGGCTATATTTCCAACTTAAAATTGAAAATCGTGAGGGTTTATTCACAATGAATGTAACGTAAACGCAACCATAAATTATCTTCACATTAATGGAGTTTCACACATTTTAAGCAAATCTGTAACGTAATAGACAATAGACGGTCCCATAATAATTCAACTCGCGCTGTATTTTGTAATGAATATGAACTTGAATATTGATTAATTAATGATTAAACTTGAAAATATGTTATAAGATTCTATGCGTTACATTTAAGAGCACTAGCGCGAGGACGGCGTTTTAGGTCGCCATTTCTCAAAAATGATACGATTTTAATAAGAATTTGTACTAATATTGAAGGTGTAACATTATATCAATGTTTCTGATTTTATGTCTGTTAGGCCCGAAGACCGAAAACGCTCAGTGGCTGGAAAAACGACCACATCGCGTTCTGGCTGCCTTCGAACGCACAGAACGCGTTTTGGCTGTTTTTAAACGCTCGCAACGCGTTCTGGTAATTGTTAAATAGCCGGAACGCATTTTGTCAATTGTTCAACGCTCACAACGCGTTCTTAATGTTCGACTTGTATTATTTACCGCTTTCTACCTGCGTAGGATAAAATTTATATTGTCCTCATAAAACAAAGTTGAAAATTGAAATACAATTCAATTATTGACAACTACAATTGGATACCAAAGATGGGTTCGGTTTTTCTTGCCGAATCATTTCAACAATATTAAATTTCTTTTCTTATAATTATTTTTCAGTTCTAGGAAGAAAGTTACACTAATAAACATATATTGTCGAGCATATAATATATAAATGCATGTATGAAAAAAGCGAAAAGTTCTTTATTAAACAAATGAATTTCAATTTATTTTCTACAAACCAACTTATTGTGGAGAACAAAACAAACTTGAATTTATAACTCTTTTAATCACTTTATTAGAAACAATTCAATTATAGAAAACTACAATTGAATACAAACGACGGGTTTTTCCTGAACTTTTGTGTACTTTACATAGGTACGTTACTTATTTTTACAATAACTGTTTGAATGAAATTTCGAATTACATAGTACATTTAAATTGTATCCGTAAAGTATGGAACAAATTCATTTTTAGCTAATCAGATCATTTTAAGAAATAATCCTGAAACACATCGATTTTTATTTTAATTTAATTTATTTTAAAATAATATTCTAATATATATCTCGCGCCCTTCTTATGATGAAAGACTATTCATAATGAGCCTGCCTTAGGTTCGCTGACCGGAGAGAACCTCGTGGTGACCTTTTAACAACTTCTCCGGAGCTTTGCACGATCCCTTGGTGTGAGCTTGCGTCGCTTGTTCACGATGAATACGGATTGCCGTTTGCGGGGTCACTGTTCAAAAACTGAGAAGAGAGAACTTCAGGACGGTTCAGAGGCAGCACTTCTTGGCGAATCGGGTGTTTGTGTGGTGGAACTCCTTGCTTTCATCTGTGGTTGGGTCGTCGTCTGTGAATTCATTCAAGAACAACTACGATGGTTGGCTTCTTCGTGGATGATTTTGAAGGACTGCTTATTTTGTATTTTTGTTTTGAAATTGTCTCTTATTGTATAATCAAGCACTTTTTTTTTTTCTTATATGTTAAATCTTTGTGAGTTTATAGGCATGGCCTCAACTCTTATCTGTCTAATAATACATAATAATAATGATAATAATAATATAGCGTGAATTATTTTCGAGTAATGACATCACCGTCATTTTTTTAAATCGAACTATTTTGTCTCCGTTTCCGGATTACTCTAACTGAGCTGATTCCAAAAATGTATCACATGTTGATTCCAATAGGTACAGGGTCGACAAATATACAATAGTTTTGTATGTGCTCAGTGTTCATAAAGAAATGCTAGACCACAAGTACCAAACATGTTCGGAAACAACTTATTTTTATTATTCTAAAAATGTAAAAACTACAGGGTCTTACATTTGAACCAATTGTTGTTAGACAAACGCGTTCCGGCTGTTAAACAATTACCAGAACGCGTTGCGAGCGTTTAAAAACAACCAAAAACGCGTTCTGTGCGTTCGAAGACAGCCAGAACGCGATGTGGCCGTTTTTTTTCCGGCCACTGAGCGTTTTCGGTCTTCGGGCCTAACATGTCTATAACGTCTCAAGTATGGACTGCCTTAACGTAAATGGAAAATTGCATAAAACTATTAGATCAAAACCATTGAAACTATTTCATTTATTCTCAATGGTATAAGTAAACAATATTTCATCTACGATAATGCTTGTCAGTTTGTAGGTAAATTGGTGCAGAAATGCTAATC